>JBBPMM010000312.1:0-31742 GCA_038090335.1 Solioccasus polychromus
GTATGACGAAGACAAATGACGGAGGAATGTAAACGTAGTGCGCCATGTGCAGTCCGGTAGTCCGGTCGGCCCGGTGTCGTGGCTGCGCGCGTGATTGCTAATTCCAACAGGTCAATACATGTGGCCGCTAAATCCGAGAATCCTCGCTCATACGGATGAGCTGAGCGTAGGCAAAATGACACGTCGAAATACTCATCTGCTTTTCCTTCACATCTTCTCCCACCACTGCACTGCATAAAGCATGCATGTTTTGGCTTATTTGCAGTGAACCTTCGCAGTGACGCCAACTTATGTACTTTTCCGAGGACGGCCAGGCGCGGCCTGGCTGTCCGCCAATGCTTCAATTAATGGAGTTCACTGGAGCCCGCTGGAGGCTGGATGCTTGTGGTAACTTGCCATTTTCCCTTATACCTGTACCCCTCAGGTGATGTTGACGACGTTGGTGTTGCTATTGCCGTTACGGGCTATGCTCATGGTCCCTAGCCTCTGCCGGGTCCTTATTATCATTGCTGTCCTCACTGCGTCTAAGTTCTTGTCGGCTCTCCTTGTCCCACGGCTTGGTCATGCCACTGCTAGCACATCCATTCGATCGTGTTTTTGCTGCCACTGTCGTCTTTAGGTGCTTCGTCCCATCCCTGTCGTGTCGGCCTGCTGTGTTGGTGCGCTCGTCTTCGTCATCCTTACTTTTCCGTTTCCCCTCGTCTCATCAACGCTTCAGCCTAATCCCATACTTCCCCATCCCGGAGAACGCAGTTGATCGTGTTCCGAGCTCCTCAGCTCACCGCCCCTAATACCTTGAGTGTCTTCAGTGGTATCTCCATCTGCTCCTTCGCCTTTATAATCTGTTTTTCGTCTAGCTTATGAAAATCGAACCCGTGTTGATCTCGTGATATTTGTATATCCAGTCGAACAACCGAGCTTTTTGGAAGTGGATAGTATATTTTGCTACCATCAATGATATCCTTGACATCCCATGTCATGGTTTCAGTTGTGCAGGCTCGAGTGATACTAGGAAATCTGGGAGAGCTGCTTTGATACATAAGAGGCATAGTGAGTATGAATGATGTCTAGACTAATGACAACCCTGATCGCAGCAAGGATACAGTCTAGAATCGAACACTGCTCGATGAGGGCTTAAAATCACAGTCCATTCACTCCGCCGTCAACCCCATTCTTGTAGATAAACGACAATGGAAGGTAGGCTCGACTCGAATCATTATGGGCTCACTTTCAGAATATAAAACTGCGCATACATTCCCCCTTTTTCCCTCCTACTAACGATCATCGATTCTATGCTGTCGATATCGAGGTAATGGGGACATGTACAGGAAATACAGAACTATGTGTTATGGGCTCAAGCGAGGGATATGCATCCTTCATACCGCTTATGGACTCGAGCTTCTCTTACACCGCTCCTATTTGTTAGGCTGCATTTCACTCTGAAACGTCATTTCCTTTTGGGATCATCGATCAACGTTCAACTGCGATTTCCGCATTATTTCCCGGTATGTAAACACATGTTGTAGGTGATGTTCCCTCTGGCAACTATGACGTCTTTCGATGGGCATCCGCAGATGGCCGCGGCGCAGTGTCGGTGTGTCGCTGAAGGCCACACAGAAGAATCCGACACGCTTATCAAGCACGAGGTGTCGCAACGCATTACAAACATAATCATCGCATCACAAGACTGGAGGCAGGCACCTTTGATCCACTTTCGAGGGAAGGCAGAAATTTTATTCGACACATCTGTGAGCGCCACATGGGCCATGCCGGGAGGACGCACTGCACTGCGAGGGAGAACCAGTGGTGAGGGACCCTAAGTTAGGGGCTCTGGTTATTATTCCAGCGGCACCGCTGTGGCCGCTTATTTATTCAATCATATCTGTCATCACTATTCTGGTAAGATTAAGCTATGCGCATTGGCCACCGATATAAGCGCATTTTTATGTCGAAACATCCTCACCCTTTCAACATTGAGTAAGCATCACGCCGAGGATATTAAAACGTGACCACTAAGTACCATGGCTATATCTGGGTCATTATGTATTCGTATCTTTCATCTATCAATGCTACTCGAGCCTGGCTCCGCCTTTCACGTCGTCGCTCCTATTTCCTTTCCTTCCGTATGAAAGTCGCCTGGAAGCACGGATGGGATGCTGCAATCCGGAAATTCTCTCTCCGGTTCCATATTCAAAAATGAAATGTCCCAACGGGACTTGAAGGCATAGCATACACCAACGCCAATCACACCACGATGCACGGAGTCAATTAAAAGATTTACTAATTGAAGAAAACGCGGGTCACTCGAAGGTGGCATGAAGGACATGCTTAATGTCAGACGAACAGGTGTATGTGCTGACCCACTTTTGTCCATACCAACACCAAAAAAAAGCATTCGCACGCCAACCCGCACGACATTGCATTCATGCACGCTAGTGAACGCTTCGCTCCTCGGAATTGGTGAGCTCTGAGCATATTGTTTGCGGTACGCCTCAAAAATGAGGTTGTACCTTTTACAGGATCAATAGAAGATTGTGTTAAGACCTTGTTTCCAAGTTCACCGGGGGAGAGAACCGTGGCTCCCTTTGAATATGTACACCTGCCATTCATTGGCTTCTCGAAACCGAAACTTTGTATTGTACACCCACATGACGTCGCATTCACGAGTACTGCCCCTTGGAATTGGCTTCAAGAAGTTCCAAATAGAAGCAGTATATCGTATGACGCGTGTTACACCGCAGTAATGGGACCACCGACGAATTCAACTGTCGGATGCGAAGCTGCCTGCTTACGTCCGATCAGTTTATGATGACCAAATCAACGCCATCATATGAAATAAGGTTTGACCCATCATATACGTTTATTTTTGACGGTCCAACATACCTGGGCATGGTCATATTGAATGGAAATGGACCGCGATTGTCAGTGTCTAATCCCCTCCGTGAGCTAGATGTGCGACCAGAATGGATTAATATTATTTGGGACGTATCAACTAACTGAAAGACATAACTCATGATTGGGTTAGCACCTCCTATTACAACAAGAAAATGCACGTTTAACTGGAGACATTCTTCCGTAATAGAAAATATGACCATTGTTAGCACCGGGAGCCTGTCGTACCATAAGGAGTGTACACGTTGCAGAGAAAAGGGTGGAATATCTGAGCACAGGAAGGGCCATATTCGCGAGCAGCATGTACAACGTCTAGCGAGACTTGAGGTGGAATCAGAGGTTGGAATTAGTTCGCACTAGCAAGCGATTCAGCATACATAATTCCCAGAATGTGCCAAATGAGTTGCGACGACAGAATGAGAACAAGCAGCCATAGAGTGGGCGAACAAATTAAAGGTTGATGTCAGAATTGTGAGCGACTGGCGGATGCAAAAACGAGGAGGGGGCGGGGCATTCGACATAAGACAGCCAGTTCGTTGGCTAGGTTGAGAAGGCTAGCGCCAGCACTGCCACTTGACTCACCGTTTTTCGGTCACTACACTCGGGATCCGCATTAGCACGCCACTTCCTGAAGAGTAACGAGACTAGAACAGAGGTTAGAAGAACTAGATAACTTGCTAGCACCACGACTGCTTTCCACAAGATTAGTCTGAGGTGAAGCGAAACTGATGTATGTTGTTCTGATACAAGTCCGATTGGATCGCTCTCACTGAATTTGCATCACGTAACTACGGGCCTGCGGAATCGACAGAGACGACTATACGTCCTCGAGCAACTCTTATAATCGTTCAAGCTCGAGTATGAAGACTACTATGTCAGTACATTACCGGAACCGTTCTTAGTACTCCTGCTTTTGGGAGCCTGGTTGTTTTTTTTGGTGGGAAGAGGGTGGGATAGACGGATCTCCGCTCATGGTGCTTCAACGCGGGAAATGTGTCGGAGAAGCTCAGATCTACTACAAGAAGTAGTTATGTCAGGGTGAGCGTTACAATCTTACAGATTCAGATCTATGGCATTCAAGATGATCTGAGAAACGTGCAATTCCCGAGTTGGTCACTGCTCCATAGCCGCTCAAATTCTCCCTGGTCCGTTCGCATCCATCCTTAATCCATTCCTGCAAATACGCAGCTATAGGTTATTTGAATCATCATGTATTCATTTTTCAGAGTATAAAACCGTGCGTTCGCTCTCCCTTCTATCCTCTTACCAATGATTATGGATTCTATACCTTCCACCTCAGACGCTCCAGTCTTTCTTTGTCCCTATAGTGCCTTATATCGGCACGGACTCTCAACTTATGCTGACAACAACTTTGATGCTGGATCGATCCAATCCGTATCTGGACTTCCAGATAACGACTATTTCAAGCAAAACAACGTCACCGTGGAAGAACGCGGATTCGCTGTCAATTACGAGGTGATGCAAATATGACTCTGCACAACTAATTCCCCAACTGAACACGTAGGATAGGATACACAGCAATCTGTCCATGCAAGCTCAGCCGAGAGATATACAGCCTTCACACGACCTATCAATTCAAGCTTCTCTCGCATCATTCCCCCTGCTTATCAGGCCCCAATTCACCCTGAAATGGGAACACATCTTTGGACCACTAACCAAACCTTGATTTCCGCGCCACTTGCATCGGTATGTTTCCCGCGTAGTGATACATTCATCCCTAAACCGAATAACAGAGTCACGTAATCCCCATGACGGAGGGTCATGAATTTAATGCCAACGTTGAGGGGGCAAGTATTCATGCTTGTGGGGACCTTGTCACATATTGAACGTGCATTGCAGGTGGTTTATCCTTCAGCAGTTATCCTGTCTTCCGACGGACATCTGCATACAGCTGCGGTGCAATGTCGGTGGATGGCTGAAGGCCACTCTGGAATGTGTGGTGCAGTCATCATGCATGGGAGCGTATCATCGCATTTCAAGAACAATCATGGGATCAAGAGGCTGAGAGTAGGCACTCCGATCCACTGTCGATGGGAAGGGTGCTGCAAGATCCTGCGGGGGAATTTTACCCGTCACATTCGTGAGCGTCACATGGGGCACTCCAGGAAGATGCACCGTGCTGCGGAGAAGGATTGAACTGTTGTGGAAAGGGACCTTGAAGGGACCATTATGCACTTGTTCTTACGCATATTCATTTCAGTAGCACCAGTCTGATTATTTATTCTGTTCATGGACTATCATTGCGTTTCCATCACTTCAGATCATTGATGGAATCGCATATTATACCTTGGCCTCTTATTAAGCGGGTTCTTGCGCCGATCCATCTCCACCCCTGCGACCTTCCTGATATGTCGCTGCAGCGTGACGGTAGTGGCCGCCACATTCGCATAGATGATAACGTACACATGTTGGCAGCTCCGAGTGACTGCAAAAGTTCTGTATTGTTATCAACTACCTCTGTATTTTCCTTCTATTCAATGTCCCTCAAGCTCAAGTTCATTCGTGCCTTTCGCGTCGTCGTTTTTTTTTCAGGGCGTCATCCGATAGCATGAAAACTTTATAAGGTACCGCGAGCCAAGGAATCTGAGTTACAACCCCATATAAATGTCACAACGCTTGTGAACTGTCATACTTGGTGGGGGTTGAGTCAATGGGAAAAGAAAAAGAAACGAAACAGGAAAGTGAAGACTGCCTTATCGCTGTGGGCGTCTGTGTTGAGCCCGTGGACTTGGAAGCATGTTCAAAACACGGCACGCACTAATGCCAAACATATCAAGATGCGTAGAGATAATGGCATGAAGTATGGGGGTGCGTCAGCTGGCAGAACTTGTCAAGAAGGCAGGGCTTGTCGGTGATCGGAAATTAGGGATTTAAGATTTACCAGTTGGGGAAAACGCGGATCAACAAAAGTACCATCAAGAAAATGCCTACGCTTTTTTTCATACCAACGCCCAAAAGAAGCATTCATGCACAGCGAGGAGGAAAACGTGTTGCATGACTTACGGTGAACCGCAATAATGAGATTGCTCACCAACGACTCCGCATGTTCGTGAACCTTAAACAGGATCGATCAAAGGCGTTGCCAAAAATATCAGACACGTATCCAAGCTGTGTGCTCTACCGTTGTTTGTACCAGTTCCTCAAGTATCCAAATGAGATTTCATCTGCATGGCGTTGCACTCACGCATACCTCCCCTTGGCGTTGGGAAGCTCCAGGGAAGAGAAACGTGTTGTGTAAGTTATAGACACGATTACTCCGACGATTCCGCATCTTTGTGCACCTTTTCACAGCCCAAGTCCTGAGCCCTATGCCCTGACAAGTCTGGGTGTCGAATATGACGCCGGAAGCTTTCTCAGGTATGAAGATGGGCAAGCGTGAGGGAAAACTCACGTCGGGATCAATCTTGAATACAGGTTCTTGGAAACAGCCATAGCAATCGACATATCAATATGTGGCGCCCCTAAACACGACCCGAGCTGGCTCACTATAAACACACGTTGCACAACGTGATACACCTGCATGCTCTCCGTTGCGTTCACCACCGTTTCATTATTTCTCGTGTACTGCTCCCACTTAGTCACCACTCACATAATTCGGATTGTCCGTCTACACAAACCCGGTCCATCATGAGATCACGTCCTACGTTGTCCACACCTGTGCCGCGCTCAGTAGCTAGTGTAGATTCTCCGTCTCTGCTGTCGCAAAGTCTTAGTAGAGCTAATCCGGGTGGCAGGCTTGACCTGGACGAAAGGATGGGCTGGGCGTCAACTGATTGCCTAGACCGACGGTAAATAGAATCACGTAAGAGTCCCCCGTATCAGCCGAGTCCATCTCGAATGATGCGAGATAGGTCGGAGGACAGTGGATATAGTAATCTATCGGCAATCAACCGAGGGTGACAACAGCGCCGGGGATGCCGTTTCGGATGGCGTGGACGTAGTGTCATTTGGTCGAGGATCATTTAGATGTCAGGGTTGTTGAAATAGCACGAGAGTTCAGTAACATATGAGGAAGACGATGCATCTGGTGCAAGAGTTACTAGAAGAAAATAGTAATACTCGCACTTGGTGGTGCACTATATGGTCGAAACACGAGTGTAAATGGCATCTTTCATGCTACCCTCGATGTCGTTCATTATGTGATTGTTGCTGATGACAGTGTCCCAGAGTATGCCCAGATTGTAAGATGCCATGACGCCTCCAGCAGGCTCTCGCTGTATGCACAAAACGGCAGCTTCTGTCAAAGCAGTGGACGAGTTAGAAGCACAATCGAGACTTGGAAAATGTGAGGGCTATATTGAGAACGAGCAGGGGTTTATAGGATGATGTGCCAGCTCTAAAATCCGGTGTCTAAGCCGCCATCGTTCAGCACTTTTTCCATCTGCACACAACAGACTCGCTGAACAACGTATTAATATAGTGCTGAGAAGGCATCAAGTTATCGCCCGACCAGCATGTTCACCATGTACAAGTACTTTGGTTGGCTAATCGCATCATAGGTGAGATGAAATCGACCGAGTGAAAGCAATAACGAGGTACGCACGTCACTACCAAATGCTTCGATGCCGTCTAGGACACAGTGGAGCACCTATAGAGTTTTTCAAGGCAGCATTCCATGCGCTCAACCGCCCCAGTCCACTCAGCCAGTAGTTATAGCAACCAAAATGACGCCACCATATGAGACAAGGTTCGTTCCGTTATAAACTTTCGCCTTCGATTGCACAACATAAATTGAATAGAAATTGACCACTATCACCAGTATTTAGACCCCTCCGTGCACTAAAGGGATGATTAACGTGGGTTATCATTTTCCGGGATGCGTAACCGTACCGTAGAACATTTCAGGAAACCTTGATACCATGATGGGTTATCCGCCACGGGGAACATACGTTCAACTGAAGGTAGCCTTCCTCCGTAGTGAGAGCACGTCGGGGTTCGAAGCAAACCATCCCGGAGCACAAAATGGGGCGGTGCTTGAGAGCAGTGTCTGCGAAAGCTTGAAGCAAAATCGGAGTTAGCATCGGTTTTCTCCAGCAGTATGCCAGCTGTAGGGGGTGACATGTCCATTCGCCGTCTGATATCATAGCTGGTAACATTGGAGTGTGTAAGGGAAGTAGGGTCTGTGGAGGTGAGAACGGCGGGGATACGAACGGCGACAACCGGTGTGGCGGCTATGGCTGTGGCGCAGGGAAGACAAGGAGGACTGACTGACTCTTTTTTTTTTTTCGAGTCCATTGCACGACAATAAGGTGAATTCCAGAATAGACTGTATATCAAAGATAATCGTTATTAGCTTAAGAAGTTTAAACTTAGTCTCACGGTGTCATGACTTGAAAGGGCATAGCTTTTCTCGAGTTCTATGACACATGAGTAACGTTGTGAGTGATAGAGATACCGTCGTTTGTATCGCTGTAGATGCCAAGACGGAGTGGTCGGGCGAGGCTTTCAACCGAGTAAGACGCGACACCTCGGTAACGAGTGCTAGGGTAGAATTTGAGACGGATGAACCTGCAGGGACGGTTTAGAACAATATCTTCCCGTCGACGGTGATGTCCGACCAACCTTGCAACAGGTTCCAGTCTGCGAGAGTGCTCCGAAAAGGCCGCGCGAGATGCAAAGAGCCCGATGCTAGCCTTATTTGGAATTCCAATTCGCCCCAGGCAAGTTGTCAGACCCTTTTCAGGATTATCTAGAGTGCTCTCTATGTGGAAACAATGATGCAGCGAGCGCTCATTGATCGTTTTCACAAGCTGACTCCTGTGTAAAGAACCCTGGAATCTCCGTCGGTCAAAACGGAACACCCACAAACTTCGTGACGTCCAAAAGTAAAATTACATAAAGCATGCCGCATCGGCCATCAGGAAATTGGTGAAGCTGATGTCATAGAACCAAAGTCCATGATAACAGGGAAAAGGAGGCGAGGTTTGTTTGATGAAACTTGCGGTCCTCTCACGGATTGTATTGCCATACCTTGATATGAGGAGAAAAAAAACAGTTGCTGGAAACCGACGGATTCCTGTGTTTCCATATGGGGAA
Source organism: Solioccasus polychromus (assembly GCA_038090335.1). NCBI lineage: Eukaryota > Fungi > Basidiomycota > Agaricomycetes > Boletales > Boletaceae > Solioccasus > Solioccasus polychromus. The sequence goes on from JBBPMM010000312.1 coordinate 8,950, forward strand.
CGATCTGTACAAATACCGTACATCCATGTTCTCTGATCCATGACTAATCTCAAGCATACACCAGTGGTAAGCTGAGACATTTTGTCAGTCATCCTTCCCTGACTATTATCTTAGTTATCTAGTTGAGAACCATAACATTACGAGCTACGAGGCATACTTTCGGGTCCATGAAAATGCCCGCACTGGCACATATTTCAGGCATGCTCACCTATTCTCGAAGTAAGATAAGTTTCGACTCACTGCGTGCTATCTGACTGCCTCTCTACCAGTCTCTGGACATTGCATACGAGCATCGACGGGCCAACACCTCCCGCCAATAGACGACTTCTTCGTCTGCTTCTGTTGGCCCTACCTCTCTCACCAACATCCGTTGCTCCTCAGCTCACAACCTCGAATCTGCGGCAATCTTTTTCGCTGCCCATTCCAATTTTCAATTCGCTCCCTAAATTGCTAATGCGTGGCGAGTCAATCGCAACTACAATCCTGAGCCGCATCATCAATTTACTCCGCCTGTCGAGGATCCTCAAAGGTATCATGCTCACTAGACCCAAGTGGGATGCCTCCTTCTCTAGCCTCGAAAAATGCGGAGGCACTGTCAGGCGGTCAGAACTCGAGGTTGGCAAGACCTCGACGACATCAAACGACTCATCGAACATGTGCCTAGACTGACCTGGTTAGATGTGAACAAGCTTGGGCGCGCAGATGGTATCCCGGAGCATATATCTTAACCACACACAGCGAGCATTACGATTCATTGTCGTCGTTATCACTATCATGCAGGACCATAGGTGTGCTAAGTACAGTCGCAACCAACGTGACCAAATGGGCGGCGGTCCTTGCCCCACTCGCAGAACCGTCTATGTTGGTCGGTGTCAAGTTCTTTTACGAGGTCTCGGCACTGACTCTTATCGCGCATGCAGGCTCGCCGACGTCGTTCTCCCTGTCCGAACTGAGCCGTGTTCGGAAGAACGGCAGGGTTACTGCAGTGCTTGGCAACAAGTGTCCAAAGCTACTGCGACTGAATCACTGGGAGGATACTGGTACGAAGATCATCGTGCTCAAGGGAAGCAAGCGGAGCGAAGTGGAAAGTAAAATGTATAGGCGGGGTTGGTATACGACTTGACCGGAACATGTTGAGTCCCGAGTCGTGCTGTATGGTTGCTACACGTGTTGGCACACCCTATTTGGGAAAGCTTGTATTACTGATCTCTGCTGATCGATCGATCGATCGGTACCACCGGAATCTGCCGCGCGGAGGCCTTTCCCTCGTTTTCTCATCCTCGCTCTTACTCGAACCTGGCCAAACCCATTTGGAGTCAACTCGGTGGCGTTCATACCTGCAACACTTCTCGTGAGACAATATGGGGTAATATAATCAACCACCACTGAACCCTAGGTATGCGTGCATGACGATATGACCTTAATGTTACCTCATATTTTCTTCCCGTAACCGAGTGCACAGCCACGACGTCGGGCCAATTGAACCACCGACACGCATGCTTTGGGTTTTCACGCACATATAATTTCTATTCTTCAAGCATATTGTACTTATCGCATATTTAATCTTTCTACTAGTCTTATGCCTGTATCCGATTTAGATCCTGCGTTCCCTTTTTTACTATAATTTTTCTCATATATGAGTTCTTTTTTATGTTTGAAGCCCTTCAGCCCGTTGTTCACATACGGTGACTGAGGTAATTTGCTTTTGTACGATATTTACCTAAGCGAGCTAATCCGAAAATAGTCTTGTCCCTCGATAGCCGTCGCGCATCATCCTGCTCCTACGCCAAATCTCTCACTTCCATCTCCTCTGCACAAAGGGCAATGTTTCGTTACAATGACTTAGATAAGAGGAGTGGTTGATCGACAAACGACATCATTTTGTCCTAGATAACTGAGGCGGGCTGTCAAGCTTACTTCATTTATTCCTGTAGAAGTACATGATACAGATTGACCGTGTATACATCTTCCGATATAACCAAAGAACTTTCCATCTCTCCGAATACTTGATAAGATGGCAAGGAATCAATGAAAGCGGGATCATTGGGTTTTACTGATGGGCCCGGGAACAATCTGACAAACAAGGATGAAACATTTCGTGTACGAATGATTTCAAGTCCCGGGCCCCGGACAATGAACGTTGTGGCGAATTCGCTCATCACGTCCGGTTACTAAGCTTACAGTCGATGTCAAATCAATAGGTTAGATTCCACAAAAAAACTCAACTGCGATTGTGCGTCCACTCAGGACCACAATAGTCTGGCCTTTTACTGAACCACCAGTTGCAAGACCCTTACTACACCTTCACCACACGGCGTTGTCAAAAATCAGCTTGCGATGATTCAAAGACCTACTGTTATTGCAAGCATGACAAGAAGTGAGATAAAGTCAACAGTAGGCAGTGGCGGAAGAAGGTGGAAGACGTAAGAGTGAGTAATTAGAATAAATCCAGGATAAGCACCGAACCAGGGACCTTCGTTCACTTAACTTTGAAACTTTGGTCTTTCCCTCCTTCATTGCGTCCATGAACTTGTTCAAAGTGCTGATATTATGCGAGATGCGGTCGCAGCAGCTATGGATGTTGGACTCACCGAGGTTGCTGTCGAATGGCTCGAGCAAGGACGTTCGATAATTTTGAGGGAGTTTTCGTAACTCATATGATGAATTATTCGCAGTTTACCCGCATCATGTTAAGGCAGCTGTCAAATCAGTTGGAACGAACTGGTGCCTTTCATGGGCAATCTCCACTTCCGGACAAATACATACAGCAACAGAGAGTCATTCGAGCATGTGGCTAATAGACGTTGTGCCATCACCATCGAGCGAGATGAGCTTTTACGTGAAATTCTCAAGTTACCTGGCTTTGAGTGTTTCCTCCTCCGTAAAGAGTACTTTTAACTTCTTCTTTGCGCACGTATTGGCCCGTAGTTGTCCTCAGTGCAACAGAGACTCACCATGACGCATTAGCTATTCTTTCTAGGGTGGAGAACGTGATTCATATTCCACGAACTTTTATCTGAAACACTGCAGGACTCTCCATTCCTTGGTGGACGGTTTGGTTCGCGATGCTCACGCCATACTTCTCGACGTACGTGAAGGAGGGAATCCAACCTGTCCTAGCTGTGGAAATGTGTTGTCAAGCCCATCCTAGATGCCCTCACTTTTATGGTGAGTATATTCTCAATGCCATGGCTCGCGTTTTGTTCAACCCATCTCATTTATGTATACCTCCACTTAGGTTCCAGGAAAACTGTCACGTATATTGTGGTGTCTGACTGGGCCGTTCATTTTCCTCCCGATTTATGCTGCTAGTTTATACCACTCCGAAAATTCACAACCTGGACGCAAAATATTTGATTTGGTTGTTTCATCAGATGCTCCCACCATCGGTATCCTTGCGTCGTCACCCGAACCCCAGCCTATAATTGGCGACATTTTCCGTTTCCTCACTGTCCGCCAATCATCATCAAACGGCCTCCCATACCTTCCAGAGTGGAAGACGAATTGCGACGCATTAATGGTATTATCAGTTCTAATACTTCTCTACGTGTTAGCTTATTCGAGTCTTCCTCCAGAACGGTAGAGGAAGTACTGGGGCTGATGAAGGAGGACTGAGTCCATTTCGCGTACCATAGAATTCGAGATGCCTTGAATCCAACCGCGACCGGATTTTGTCTCCCAAATAAATGCCGTTGAAGCTCGCCGACGTCGCCGCATTGTCACGTCCACGTCGAGGGCTCGCCTTTCTCTCTGCCTGCCAGACGGCCAAGGGTGACCAGGAGCTCTCTGACATGGCCATGCGGATTGCAGCGGGAATATTTTTTTGCGGGGTGTGGCCGACCATGTAGTTGATCTGTGACAGGCTTGCACTCGAACTGGCGAAGTGCGTCTATGAGAAGCGTCACAAGGGAGGCAGCACGAACACAGCGAGATACTGTTGCACGCCTACCATATTCCATTCATTCACGCAGATCTTTGAAAACGCTAATTCCAAGAACTATGCTGTAGTCATTGTGATTGGATGGGCACCATTCATCCTTGGTCACTGCTACATTTTTTCCTTTTCGTGCTTTGTATATTATTAAGTTCTTCTGTTACTGCATGACTCTCGTTTAGATCGTAGAAACTCACTTTTATCACAAATAATGAGTTGTTCAAGATTATGGGGTGTGACACGCGTCGAGATGAAGCTTCGTACATCGAGATTGTAATGCTGTAACCAGAATCGTGTGATGCAAGCATACTTAGCCAATTGATACGACTCGGATATCTCAAATTGAGTGGAAAGATGATTTCTGTGGTGCAAAACAAGCCTAGAGCCTGCGTTCAGAGGGAAGTCGACAATGTCATTACATTATATGTACCATCCATTTATTTCCCTAAATTAAGCATAGGACTTCAATTACCTCATCCCGTGGCTCGATGGCTTAGAGCCCGTATGCACTATTATGACCCTGCATAAGAATGACCCGGACGGTCCAGGTTCTTGAGCGCAACCATGTGGCTTGAAATGGACGAGAAGTCACAAGATCAATTTCCAAGTGGATACAACGAAAGAGGTAAAGATAGCACATGGAACGAAGGTGATAAGGGGTCTCATCGTGTGGTCAAACATCTACAATTCCCAGCTACCCAGATATTTTGCGAAGGAGACAGAGCAGTACCATGTCTGTCCGATGTCAGAAGAGAGGTTAGGTTTCCAGAGGTAAGGCCGGGGTTGGAAGGAGGTGGAAGCAAAGACTCCTGGAGGTTGCTACAAGTTTGCTGGGCATCCTCACAAGCCGTGGGAGCCTTCAAGAGCAGCGCACTAGCACGATTCAGATTCGATGGATTGAGATCACTGTTCGAAACGATGACAGCATCTGTGTGGAACAATTAAGCGACACAAATAGTAATGAGGGCGAAGAGGGCATTCAGGCGCACGAACATGTTGATGAGAGACATTTTGCGAGTACACCTGTTCCTTTCAAGACTAGTTTCACGCATTGCTCAAATACTGAGGTGTCAGTGTCTCACCAGTTGACCATACGGAATACCGTGAAATACCTACCTATCCGCCAACGTGTCAGATGCACTCCTCGTAGTATCATTTAAAATGTGCCAGGTGCTGTTCGATAGAAGAAGCGGAGGTCCGTAGCGCCGAGTCGTTTTAGTAATGATAACTTGAAGACCCGGCCTTGCTGTCACAATGGCCACATAAGATGAACCACGGTTGAGTTGAAAATGTTAGCTTCCCATGACCCGCCGGCCCGATGGTCACCTTGCGATGAAAAGTCTGTGCACATCGATCTTTTCACACTGGCATCACAAACACACCAACGGTGAGTTATATGAGCTTCGTCCTGCTTTTTATTTTCTGAAAGGCTTGATAGTTTTGTCATTCGGGTCGCTGACAGTGGCGCTCTCAGGCATGAAAGCCTGTCTTGAGCTTGATCAAGTGTCATTTAAGTGACATGCCCCTCGAGATAACGCTCTTTCCTTTTTTCTCTGCATCAAAAACTTTACTATTACTGGTTATCGTTGTGGGGGGAAGGGCCTAGACTTGTCTGGACGAAGTACAAGTAGCATTCTCGTAGATTTATGCTCGCTGTTCCAATTGTATTGCAGGGTAGTACGCACGGTCTAAAAACTACAGGCGAGTCACTCGATTGGTCAGCAAAGTGAGCTCATGCAACACTCATCTGCTTCGAATTCCGATCGCGAGACCGGAGTGCACACTTCACGTCCTCTAACGACCACTCTATGGAATATGCGCTCTAAGGGATTCCACGAACATTACTCAGCGAACCTCGAGCAAACTCTAGATGGAATCCATTTTACGATTTTCTGGCGTATCGTTTGATCGTCAGGTTTTAAACATTCACTTGTGGGAAATTCAAGGGCCGCATGAGCAATCATTCCGGATACAACGTCTGTATGAATTTCTAATTTAGTATATCCTCTTTTAGTTGTCGCGCAGGGTTGATTGAGGTTAATCAGGCGACGGCTGGTACTGATGCTCGTGTCATACCAACAAGGACATGCATTGCAAGCTTTGGGTAACTGTCTACAGCCAAGAGTAACACTTGGTGAAATCGCGGATATCAAGGGATAATAAAATAAGTACTCAGGTGAGTGTGCGCACGACGGCTATCGTAAGACAGCAAGCTCAGTCGTCGTGCGGAAAGACAACGGACTAATATATTCACCTATCGTAAGACAGCAAACTGTAGTACGTAGTTAGATTACATGAAAGAAAAGCATGTAGCTCAAATGCTCACCTCAGTCGTCGTGCGGAAAGATAACGGACTGAGGTGGCCGGGTTCGAATGCGAATCTTTATAGGCCAAAGATGAAGTGACACAGTAACTAGTAGAATGACAGATGTCTGTCATACTGTAAGTCAAGTCAAAAGTGGAAAGAGACAGAAAATGAAAATACTGGTATCCAAAGAAAATGACATTGTTCGATGGCGTCGGGCATCGTGTGACGTGACCCACTGAGCACGTGCTTGCAATCCAACAAGGGAACTCATCGATTATGTCGGAAACCCCACATTCTACCTCGTGCTCAGCCCGCTCAGCTCCCACGCCATCCGGTTCAGCACGAACGGGATAGGTCCGAGCACCCATAACTACCATACCCAAACCGTTACAGAGTCGATCGGACACCACCACGAAAACCTCTCCAGGTACTTCATGCTGATGACGAGCAGGAAATTTTTCATGAGCTTGATGACTCCCAGGCACCCACACACCGCGTCGTGGCAAAGTCGCAAAGAAGCACGCGGCTTGGTCTTGGTAGCATCAATGCACTTTGTGGGCACTAGCCCGAGGGAGATGGCGTCAGGTAGATAGAGGTTCATTCCTTGACACCGGGGGGCGAATGGGTGTGAGCGGCATCGCAAATCAAAAGGAAAGCACTACCTTCTTGTCCATCTCCGGCGGAAAGTCGAGTAAAAGCGATGCCGGAAATGTTTGTGCGAACATGGAAACAGGACGTTCACACGACGTTCATAATTCGGGTCGAGTTGGGATTTAGAGGGGTCAATGAGGCTTTGGAGATACTCCTTAGAAGACGAATGAGGGACTTCGTCGTCCTCCTGAGGTGCACGGCACCCGAAGCGGTATATAGTTTCAGAAATGAGAGTCTTGCCATTGGCAAGGCACTCATTGAAGGGGGACAAAGGCATGTCAACTTCTTCTCGAGTGTGCATTCGGCAACATTCTGAAAAGCGTGTAGGGGTGTCGAGTGTATGGCTTAAGACTCTCGTAGTTAGTTCATCTAAACAACCAATCAATTCAAATTCCTAGACACGGGTCAGGTGGAGCAGGAAAAATGTCACAAGGCAACTTTCCTCCAACGTGGCGGGATAGATAACAGGAGCTCGGGAGGCATTGTACCCCTGGGGTATGGTGTCCACGATGACGAAATCATTGAGTCCGTGGTAGAGGAGAGAAAGAGCGGCTGCAAGGTCAGCCGGACCAGCACCTACGATGAGAACAGCAGTTGGGTTTAGTAGATATATAGACTGTTGTTCTCTGATATTCAAAGGAGAACGAGGAAGCCATGGGGGTCTCGTCGCATTATATAGTACTTGCATTCTCGTAAACATCCTAGAGAGTGTTAGTGCTGAATCGGTGAAGAAATTAGTGGCTGGTAAGGAGTGCGATTGACAAATATGAATGACACATTCAATCCTCATTGTCCTGCATTCTTCGTGGCTAGATATAAGTTCTTCCTGCACTCGACCTGCACTCGACAATCTACTCGGGCGGTTGGACTTGAACGCGAGAGCCTAAGGTGGTAATTGAGGTTTTGTAGGGATTGCTGTGGCGTCCAGCTACCGATCCGTCCCGAGTCCAGTACCTTTTCATTTTGTCGCCATCGTCACTCAGTCTAATTCACTCTCGCTTGCCCCACTTCATACATCCCATAGGCATATAAGTATAATCACCAACACAACATGAAATCAGATTAGAAGTTTCGCATTCCGATAAAGTCTGTTTTGCAGCACTGCACTCTTTGCTCATTACCATGCCCTCCCTATGCAATTTACTCTCATCGATTTTACAACGATGGTTTGTCGTCATGGACATTTCTGTATTGTCATTTGAATCAACTCATTGAACACTCCAGCCCCGTCGATAGGTGGAAACGTCTTTCGATCCGAATTGGTAAGATGTCGTGGAAGAGCATACCACGGAAAGTGGGTGTAGAGATCATGATGAACTAGATGAGTCTGTCAGTCACGGTTCGCATCTGACATGCTGACAGATTAGCCAAGTTACTGCACTGCATTGTACAAAAGCATGCATGTTTTGGCTTGTTTGCTTGGAACGGCAAGTTGGGTTATGGCGTGGAAAGCTTTCGCATGCACGGACAACTGGGAGCTGGGTTCTCAACCGGCACGGTCTGGCTGTCCGTACGGCTCCAATTAATGGCTGAAGGCTGGAGCCTCGAGGCAACTTGCCATTTTCCCCTATACCTGTACCTCTCAACTAGAAAGCTCTCTATGATATTGACACGACACTGGCATTGCCATTGCTATCATGGGCTGTGGTTGTGGTCCCCAGCCCCCGCCAGATCCTTATTGTCCATGCTATCCTCCTCGCGTCCGTGTTTTCGTCGACTCACCTTGTCCCACACCCTGGTCGGGCCATTGTTAGCAAGTCCATACGGTCATGTTTTTGCTGCAACTGTCGTCTTCAGGTACTCCTTGTCCCATCCTTGTCGTCTCGTCGGCCTGGTTGGGCTGTGTTGGTGTGCATCCCCATCCCAGGAAACGCAGATGTTCCGAATTCCTCACCTTCCTACAGTTCGACCTAGCGCCTCAGCGGCATCTCAAGCAACTAAGCTTTTTGATGGCTTGCATATCACCTAGTAAGGAAGTGGACCATCGGTGTTATCCTTTACTTGACATTCTATGTCATAATTTCAGCTGTACAGGCTCGAGCGGTACTGGCGGAGCTGCCTTTATGCTTAAGAAGCTTAATAAATACGGACTAATGACAGCCCTGATCACAGCAAGGAAGCAGTCTATATTCTAATCAGGGGAGATGAACGTTGTTCGATAAGCACTTAAACTCAACAGTTCCGTTTCTCCATCGTCGAGCCCATTCCCATAGATAAACAATAATGGAAGGTGTACTCAAATCGTTATGGACTTCCAGGATACAAAACCGTGCATACATTTCCCTTTTCACCCACATCACGGATTCTATGCTGTCGATCTTGAGGTAATGGAAGCATGAATCTCCGCACAACTACGCCACTAATAAACAGGAAATACGGAACTGTGTGCATGTGGGCTCAAGCGAGTTGCATCCTTCATACCGCCTATCGACTCAAACTTCTCTTACACCACTCCTATTTACCAGGCCGCATTTCACTCTGAAATGTCATTTCTTTTTGGGGTCACCAATCAAACTGTGATTTCCGCGCCATTTCCATCGGTATGTAAACACGTGTTGTGGGCGGCGTTTCCTCCGGCAGCTATACCATCTTCCGACAGACGATAGCGGATGGCCGCGGCACGGTGTCGGTGGCGCCGAAGGCCACGCAGAAACACGCGGCACGCTTAATTAAGTGTTGCAATGGATTACGAGCACAATCATTGCATCACAAGACTGGAGGCAGACAGCTAGGCTGTCGATGGGAAGGACGCCCGAAGTGGAAATTTTACTCGACACATCCGTGAGCGCTTGAGCGCCACACGGGCCGTGCCAGGAGGACGCACCGTGCTGCGGGGAAGAATCGTGGAGGGACCGTAAGTTAGGGGCTACGGCACCGCTGCGGCCCGCTTATTTATTCAAATATCGTGTCTGTCATCACTACTTTGATATAAAGTCATATATATTGGCCACCGATAAAAGTGGTTTTTGCTTCGAACCATCCTCAATTTGAGTAGGTGTCATGCCGGGGATGTTGAAACGTGACCATTGAGAAGTACTATGGATATGTCTACTATGATAGAATTTCCGGGTCGTTATGTATTTGATGATTTTGTATCTCTCATTTATTAATGCTACTCGTTCCCGCATTTCACGTCGTCGCTCCTCTTTCCTTTCCTTCCATATGAAAGTCATCCAAAAGCACGGGTGGGATGCTGTAGGTCTGAGATTCTCCAGTTCCATATTCAAAAAGGAAATGTCATAACGGGACTTGAAGACATAGCATAGTACCAACGCCAATCACACTACGGCGCACGGAACTAATCAAAAGATTTACTAGTTGAGGAAAGGTGGGTCGACACATGCACCTGTTCGCCTGACATTAAGCACGTACTTCACGTCACCTACGAAAGATCTGCGTTTTCATTCAATCCAACACCAAAAAGAAGCATTCACGCATGCTTGCGGACCTTCTGCCACTTCGCATTGGTGAGCTGTACGACTTGCGGTGCGCTACGAAATGAGTTCCGAGTTCAATGAGGGGGGGGGAGGATAGTGGCTCGTGCGTCTGTTCATTGACTTCTCGAAACCCAAACTTTGTATTGTGCATCTTCATGATGTCACATTCACAAGTGCCGCCCCTTGGCATTGGCATCAAGAAGTTCCAAATCGAAGTAATATATTGTATGGCATGTGGTACACCGCAGTAATGAGACCACCGACGAGTCCTATCGTCGGATGCGTAGCTGCCTTTCAGCCAGATCATATCTAAGCGGAGTGAGGATTTGAATTGAGAACCACTCACGTCAGGGTCAATGCGTATCATTCATATATATTTTAAAATCTTCGTTTAAAGTAATATCCAGTGGGGCGTTGCGCTCCTTGCTAGACAATTACATTCGACGCGGTGTATTAATTCTCTAGTACCTCTCTACTCTCGCGCCCTCTTTAAGTTTCTTGTGTTTATCATTAACATGAGTTATGGTATTTTGTTTATTAGGCCATCGGACAGACAAAATATTGGGTTAACCGAGGCTCAGGCGAGGATTTCACCGTTCTTGTCTCGGGAATAGCACTAGTAGTAGACACATCAATGCGGTGCCATCCCCAAACAATAAGATTATTGTAAACGCATATTGCGTAGCATAATATGCCTGCACGCCCTCCGTTTCACAGCCAATTCATTGTCTCCCGAGTACCACTCCCACTCTATTACTACTCCAGTATAACCCGTCCGCCCGAAGTCAGTCCACCGTGAGATCATGTTCCGCGTTGTCCATACCTATGCTCCACCTAGTACTTAGTTTCTGGTGCGGATTGTCGGTCTCCGCCATCGCAATGACGTAGTAGAGCTCGTCCGAACGATAGACTTGATCTGGACGAAAGGATGAGTTGGAAATCAACGAATTACCAAGACCGACGACGAAAGGAACCACATAGGTGTCCCCTGGGTCATATAGATAATGCGTCATTTAGTTGAGGATATTTTCGACGCCAGTAGAGCAAGAAATCGATGATATATAAAGGTGGTGCGCTGGTGCAAGGCTTGCTGAAAGGAAATAGTAGTACTCGCGCTAGGTGATGGATCATATGGCCATATCGCAAGCGTAAATACCATCTTTTACGCTACCCCCAATGTCACTCAGGTCGTCGTTGCCATTGACGAGGATATCCCAGGATCAACCCAGATTGTAGGCATGACTATGTCTTCAGTAAGCTTTTACTGAACGAACAGGACGGCAGCTTCTACCAAGAGGGTGGACAAGTTAGAAGCACAACTAAGATACTTGGGAATGGTAAGGGATATATTGAGAGCGAGTGTGAGTGAATAGAAAGGCGTACCAGTCCCAAAATTTGACTAGATGACTGCAGTACCTAAAAAGACATCGTTCAGTACTTTCCATCAATGCACAACGGATTCACCCAATAAACCGTCGGTATAGGTAGGATTTGTACTCAGAGGGTATCTCGTCGCCATCCCATCGGAAGATTCACCGTGAATGAGTATTTTAGTAGTTAATCACATCGTAGCCGAGATAGAACCGACAGAATGAGAGCAATAAACGAAGTACGCACATTACCATGGAAGGCTTTAATGTTGTCTCGAACTAGGGGAACGCCGGTAAAGTGTATTTCAAAATAGTCTTCAATGCATTTAACCACCCTAGTCCAATCACCCAATGGTTCATGGAGGTCAAAACAACGCTACCACATGAGACAAGGTTCGACCCATCGTATACATCTACTTTTGACGGCTCAACATAGCGAATGGAATAGTCCACTGTTTTCAGTACTTAATCCGCCTCCGTGAACTAAACGGGCGATCAAAACGGATTATTATTCTGGGGGAAGAATCAACTAACTGAAAGACGTGACCGAAAGCCTTGGTGCCATGATAGGGTTGGCACCTCCCATTACGACAGGAAAACACACATTTAATTGGAGACAGTCTTCTCTCATACAGAAAATATGACCACTGCCAGCACCTGGAACCTGACTTACCGTGAGAATGTATAGGGTCGCAGAGAAGAGAATGGCAAACCTGAGCACAGGAGCGGCTATATTCGAGAACAGTGCGTACGGTATCCGGCGAGATTTGAAGTGGAATTGGAGGTCGGAATCAGCTCACACTGGCAGGCGACTCAGCATACTTGATTCCAAGTGAACTTGTCCTAGAACAGTCATAGCGAGTGAGTTGCGATGGCGGATTGGGCACCAACAGCCACAGTGCGGGCGAAGAAAAAAGTGTGACAGACAAATTCAGGCCGAACGTCGGAGCTGTAAGTGGTGGGTGGATGCAAAAACGGGGAGGGGCGAGGCACTTGATGCAAGGCAGCCAGCTCGTTGGCAAGGCAAGGCGAGAAGCACCAGCACTGCCACCCAACTCAGCGTTTTCGACTTCGTACTTCAAGTTCGAGCACTGACCGTCGAATTCCTTGTCCACCTTCGCTACACTCGATATCTGCACCGGCACGCCACTTACTGAAGAGTAACGAGACTAGACCGGAGGTTGGGAGAATTGATTAATTTGCTAGCGCCACGACCGTTTCTCCGCAAGATTAGTCCGAGGGGAAGTGAAACTGATGCATATTATTCTTATATGAGCCTGATTGAATCCGCGCTCGTACTAAATTTTCACCATACAACCGCGGCACTGACAAACGCAAACAGACGAGTATACATCCTCGAGAAACTCTGGTAATCGTTCAAGAGTGAAGACTACCGCGTCAGTACATGATCGGAACCGTTGTTAACGCCCTCACTTCCAGGAGTGAAATGCGTCGGAGAAGCTCGGATCTACCACAGGGAGTGGCCACAACAAGGTGAGAGTCACAATCTTACAGATTCAGATCCACGGCTTTCGAGAAAAATAGAGTGTGCGATTCCCGAGAGTGGACACTGCTCCGTGGGCGCTCAAATTCTCTCCGGTCCATTCACATCCGTCCTCAATCCATTCCTGTAAATATGCAGCTATAGATTACTTGAATTAACATGGATTCATTTTCAGAATATAAAAACGCACGTACGCTCCCCCTTCTACCTTCTTACCAACGATTATGGATTCTGCGCTTTCTACCTCAAACGCTCCAGTGTCTCTTGGTCTTTATAGTGCCTCACATCAATATGGACTCTCAACGATAGACCATTATGCTGACAACTTAGATGATGAATCGATCCGATCTGCGTTTCGACTTCAGGATAACGACTATTTCAGACAGAACAATGCCACCGTGGAAGAAGACGGAACCGCTGTCAATTTCGAGGTGATGCGGATACGACCCCCACGCTACTGATACCCTTACTGATCATGTAGGACAGGACACGCAGGACTTTGTGCACGCATGCTTAGCCGAGAGATATGCGACTCTCATACTACCCGACGATTCAGACTTCTCTTGCGTCAATCCCCCCGCTTATCAAACCCCACTTTATTCCGAAATGGGAACACTTCTGCGGACCACTAACCAAACCTTGATTTCCGCGCCGCTCGCATCGGTATGTTTACTACATGACGATATATTCATCCTTTAAACTGAATAACAGAGCCATGTCATCCCCATGACGGGGGGTCATGAATTCAATACTAACGTTGCGGGAGTGAGTATCCATATTGAGAGGACCCTGTCGCATATTAAACACGTGTTGCAGGCTGTTTATCCTTCAGCAGTTATCACATCTTCCGACGGTCGTCCGCATACGGCCACGGTGCAATGTCGGTGGACGACCGAAGACCACTTTGGAATATGCGGTGTAGATATCACGTACGGGGGTGTGTCATCGCATTTCAAGGACAATCATGGGATCACAAGGGCGAAGGTAGGCACTCCGATCCGCTGCCGATGGGAAGGATGCCGCAAGATCCTGCGAGGAAATTTTACCCGTCACATTCGTGAGCGTCACATGGGACACTCCAGGAAGACGCACCGCGCTGCGGGGAAGAATTGAGTTGTCGTAGCAAGGAACCTTGAAAGGACCATTATGCACTTGCTCCTACGCACATTCATGTTAGCAACGCTTGTCTGATTATTTATTTTGTCCATGGACCATCGTCATCACGTTTCTATCATTACGGATCATTGATGGAATCACACATTGTACCTTGGCCTCTTATTAAGTGGGTTCTTGCACCGATCCATCTCCACCCCTGCGACCCTCTTGACATGTCACTATGGAGTAACGATAGTGGTCGCACTCGTACAGACATGATAACGTACACATGCTGGCAGCTCTGAGTGACTGCAAAGATTCCGTGCTATCATCAATTTCTCAGGTTCATTCATGTCGTCGTTCTTTTTGTCAGGACATCATCCGATAGCACGAAAACTTTTTAAGGCATTGCGAACCGAGGAATCCGAGTTGCCAACTCCATATAAATGTCACAACGGTGTTAAGTAGGTTTCTTGTGAGTTGTCACGCTCGATATGGGTTATGTTAATAGGAAAAGAAAAAGGAAAGGAAAGGAAACAGGGAAGTGAAAACTGTCTTATCGCCCGGGGGGAGGGGGGGGTTCTGCTGTGGGAGCCGTGGACTTGGAAGCGTGTTCAAAGCATGGTGCGTATTAACGCCAACGACATCAGGATGCACGGAGATAATGGCATGAAGTACGATGGTATGTCAACTGCGGAACTTGCCAAGAAAACGGACCTTGTCGGTTAGCGGAAATGAGGGATTTAAAGATTTACCAGTTGGGGAAAACGCGGATCGACGAAGGTACCACCAAAAAAACGCCTACACCTTTATTTGAACCAGTGCAAACAGGAAGAATTCATGCGTACAGCAAGGAGTGACACGTGTTGCACGACTTGCAGTGCACTGCAGTAATGGGGTCGCTCACCAATGACTTCGCATGTCCGTGAACCTTAAACAGGGTTAATCGGGGGTGCTGTCCAAAATATGTTTAATGTTAGGCACGTATGCATAACATCATGCATGCCACTCCTTGGCGTTGGGAAGCTCCAGGGAAGAGAAACGTGTTGCATGAGTTATACACATGAAATTACCCCAACGATTCCGCACCTTTGTGCACCTTTTTCATAGCCCAAGTCTCGAGCCTTATGTCCCGACAAGACTCAGTGTCGAATATGGTACCGAAAGTGTTCAAGATATGAAAATATGCAAGTATGAGGGAAAACTCACGTCGGGGTCAATGTTTACCATTCATGAATATAAATTCCCGAAAACGGCCCTGGTAGTAGATACATCAATACGTGTCGCCCCCAAACATGACCTCGAGCTGGCTCACTATAAGCGCACACTGCGCAACATGATATACTTGCAGAGTAGTCTGTCGGCAATCAACCGAGGGTGACAACAGCACCCGAGATGCCATTTTTTCGTATACGCATGGATAGAGCGCCGTTTGGTCAAGGGCCATTTGGACGTCAATGTTGTTGAAATAGTGCAATAGCTCGGTGATGTATGAGGAAGGCAATGCTTCTGGTGCAAGAGTCGTTTGAAGAAATAGTAATACCCGTGCTGGGTAGTGGTTCATATGGTCGGAACACGGTGTAAATGCCATCCTTCATGCTACCCATGATGTCGTTTATTAGGTAGTCGTTGTCGACGATAATTTCGAGTACTTTAGTTGGCTAATTACGGCGTAGGTGAGATAAAATCGACCGACTGAAAACAATAAACGAGGTGCGCAGGCCACTACCAAAGGCTTGGACGTCATCTTGAACCCAGTGGAGCGCCAGTAAAGAGTCTTTCAAGGCAGCGTTCGACGCGTTAACCATCCCGATTCGCTCAGCCGGTGGTTATAGTGACCAAAACGATACCATCATATGAGACGAGGTTCATTCGTCGTAGACGTTCGCCTTCGATCACAACATAACCGGATGTAGTCACATTGAACAGAAATTAGCCTCCACTACTAGTATTTAGGCCCCTCCTGCACCAAAGGGATGGTTAACGTGGACGATCATTTTTTGGGATGCGTAACTGTACCGTAGAACATGGCAGGAAACTTTGATACCGTGATAGGGTACGCGCTACAGATGAATGCACGTTCAACTGAAAGCAGATTTCCTCCGTGCGAAAAATATGGCTGTTGTCAACATCTGGGTCCTAGTGTTGAGAGTGAGAGCTTGTAGTGGTTCAAAAGCGAATCACTCAACTGAGCACAAAATGAGCAATACTCGAGAGCAGTGTCGGTCGATGCTTGAAGCACGATCAAAGGTTGGATGCCATTTGCCGAAAAAAGAGTTTTGGTTATTTTCGGTTGACTTTTATTGTTGCCTCAGGTGTCAGCTACGAAGGCACTCGGTCACGTGAGGACAAAATTTGCCGCGTGATGCCTATCCCGCTTTCTCGCTCCCAACGTCGATGACGCGACAATGAAAGCGACGCGAGGGTGTGGTAATAGCACCGGAGCTCTCTTCTACTCTGCGATAACACATCCACGGCGATGGACTGACGAGGGGGGTGACGACACGGTTGCGAAAGGATGTAACAATGAGCGACACGGAGGGGGCTGTGAAGATAATCGTGAGATCATGGCGCCTCAAGGATAACGACTCGGAGGATGTGAAGACGACGGGGGCCCAACAACAACGAGACTCCACGACGATGAGCACGCGAGGGGGATACGAGGATACGACAAGGTCAGGGTGCGAAAGCGAGGGGACGCAGCGATTCTGGGGGCACGAGAGCGACGGGGGCAGGTGCACAAGAACGACAGAGACACGAAACGGCAGGGAAGCGAGGCCAGTAGGAACAGGAGAACGCCGAGACGCCAGGAGCGAGACGGCGCTAGGGACGCGAGAGCGACAGGGACATGACGAGAAGGACGAGGACGTGAAGACAACGACTCTACCACGACACAACGGAAACATGGAGATGATGGGTACGAGGACGACAGGTGCGCGAGGGTAACAGGGACGCGAAACGACGGGGACGCAAGGCTGAAAGCGACACGAGGACGACGCCGGGAACGCGAGGAAGACGGACCACAATGACAAGAGTACGACGATGGGGACGCGAGGACAACGGCTAGAATTCTAACATCACAATCATCTCCCGATCGAGAGTGACTAAGTTACAAGATATACTGAACGTCAAAGATAAACGTTATTAGCAGTCTAATTTGGCAATTTGATCTCACAATCTAAGGCGTGACTTTTCTTGAGTTCTATGAGATGAGAGCGGTGGAGACACCGCTATTTATATCGCTGTAGATGCGGAGAAGTATGGATTATTTGGAATAAGAGCCTGTACGGTACACTTTGTTTGGCATCTTTCATGTATTGCTCATATTTGTTTTGTGGCGAGAACTCCAGCATTGCCTTCTGTAGTCTAAGCGGAGATCTAAATGTCTATGCAACTCTGCTATGCAATCGGAATCAACTGCTAAACAAATCCATCGTATTGACATCTGCCAACACCTTATATACAGTTTAATCCGACTGATCCAGATCCTCCTCCTGTCGCTTCAGGACATCTTGTCTGGAATCAAGACACCGGCTCCGTATCATACATCAGCACTCTCCGGTCAACAGTGGGTCCTGGAGCTTATTTGCGGTCATCCTGATCGTATCAAGTGTGAGCTTGGACTATCTCAAGAGACTTTCTCACAGCTTGTCCTGGAATTACGCTCGATTGGCCTTGAAAACACGCAGAACGTAACCCTCGAAGAGCAAGTCGCTATCTTCCTCTACATGTGTGTAACTGGTCTCACAACACGCCACGTTGGTGAGCGTTTCCAGCGTTCAAATGATACGATATCATGGTGAGATGTTATCACACTACTTTTCATACCTACTAACCATTGCGCCGTCAGGCACTTTAAACGAATGCTAACAATGTTGTCTGGTCCTCCATTTTATACTCGATACGTTCGCTTTCCAACAGGAGATACCATACCTGGCAAGATCCGTTTTAATCCGAAGTTCTGGCCATACTTCCACAATGCCATTGGCACCATTGATGGCAGCCATATCCCCGCATCTACCCCGGTGCATTTACGTGGAGCGTATCGCAACCGGAAGGGCTTCATCTCTCAAAATGCACTGTTCATCTGTAACTTTGACCTTTAATTCGTTTATTCACGCACCGGATGGGAGGGGTCAGCGACAGATGCACGTGTCTATGACGATGCGATCATGGCCGATCTATCCATCCCACCAGGAAAATATTTGCTAGCTGATGCTGGCTACCTGCTGCGACCTCAGTTGCTCGTTCCGTTGTAGAGGTTGATACACCTCTACATGTATAACCTTATGTTTCTTATGTTTTCATCATTTGTTTACTTTACTTACTTCTGTTTCATGATAGTCTGGTTCAACGGTCTACACAGTCCATGACAGACCGGTCGGACTAGTGCTCACACCGAATGGACTAATCTTAGCCACCTTTTCTTACCTTGTTACTATTTTTGTAAGTTCCCCTATTCTTACTTTACCTTTCGGTTCATAGCTCTGATGTCACCTTAGATGTTCAGGCTACTTGGGACCGAGTCAGGATTTTCCGTCGCCGCCCATCAGGGTCAGTATTTCATATTCCTGGTCTCGACCCATTCCTTTTATATTATCAGGTACATAGACCATGCGTCTCTCCATACCTATGTAGAAGTCTGAGTATGCCCAGACTATAAATTTTGTACTCGTCATTTGAAATGACAGCAAGCAGCTAGCTACCGTTTGCTCACCACCATCACCGTTACTGTTGGGATACCGCTCCCTCACCATTTTCACCATCTACCGCACCATTTCTCTCAACCAAACTGCCAGTCTTAACGTATTTTAACAACTTACACTGACTGGACTACTGTTTACGACCGTCCGGACTGTGTCTGGACTATACTCGTTTGTGCCCACCTTCGTTCTAGGACTAATCCCTTGCACTAGAGTCCCTCTGGGGCGAACATATCGCTCCCCCATCACCCTCAGACTACTCCCAGGTGGCCAGGACTAACAGTCCACTCAACCACCTTCCAAGTCTTTTCACCGGTACACATCATCTTCAAGGCGATCATTGTAGTTGAATAGCAGGAACTACAACAGGGTGTTACCAGATGGGTGATGCGAAAGCGAATAGCTAGAATCGTAATATTATACACAAAGCATATTGGACTACTTAGTCGCAGCTCGCTTGATGTGCATCAATACCGATCTAGAAAAAATATAAGTCATAGCCATACTACTTCTTTGAAGTAGTTTTAGTGCGGGAACGTGTAGCACGCTTCTGAACGAGAGGTTCAGAACCAGCCGGGGGCACGGATGATTCAGGAAGGTGAACAGGAATAGGTGCAATGACGCAATTTCGAGCCGAAGAGACTCGACGACCCGACAGTGCTTCTACATGCATGGGTTCAGCCTCAGGGCCCATTGAGCCACTAATGGTCATCTGCCCAACATCGACCTGTAACTGCGACATGGATGACAAAGCTGTCCCAGAGTGGTTATGGATAGACACTGTGGAAGTCGGAGGTGTCTGTGAAGAGCCAGACAAATGGCGTGGCGGAGAAGGATCTAAGTGACAATGTGGAATATTCATAGCAGAGAGAGTCAGTGAGGAATGGTCGAGAGAGTGAGTCGGGGAGCAGGGAGGAGACTCGAGTGGTGGGTAACAATGCAGGGGAAGTGAAGGGGCAATGGCTTGTTCATTTTCTGTGCTGCTCGGTTGCAGAGCTGGCTCAGAATTGTCCAAATTGTCAAGGAAGTCATCCTCCCAAGTACGAGGGGCGGTGGATGGCATTCTCAGCTTAGTGGATAGACTGTCAGACTTCTTAGTACCGAAGATCGATGTATTGAAAAAACTTATAGTCTCAATAGCCCAGTTGGAGCGCTTAAAAAGATGTTGAAGGTAGAAATCACAATCTGCTTCGTAAGAGATCTTCGTTTCGCTGCCTATGGCTTGCAGTTCAGGATCAGGAGAGAGCAAGTAACGGGCCTTTGGGGGCTAAGTCAGTGCCGTGAGGTCAAATGCATACATCCACTTACAAATATTGCGCTCGCTGCTATGAGACCTTCTGTTACACTGTGGATATTATAAATCTGCCCCCTTGCCTTCGGTCCTCCACGAGTCTTTTCCTTGGTGAGCGCAGATTTGCCAAATATAAGTAGACAAAGAATCTGGTAAATAAGAACACATCAGCCGCTGTGAAGTCAGAAAAAGAATAAACATACATTGACAAGGACAGGACTCCTAAGAAATCCATCAGGTGTTATCTCACTAGAATTTGCAAATAGGATTGGTGCGAGGTGGTGATACATGCCATCTTTCATCGACAGCCTTTTCATCTCGGAATCAGCTCATTTGCGAGCAGGTGAGGTGAAGATGGTTGGATCAGAGATTTTTAGCGGAGCAAAGATAAGAGTCAATGCTTCCTTGACGACCCGAAGCATGTTGGACCTCTCTTGATTCAGAGCACTTGAGAACTTGTGGAGCGTCATTAGTATGGATTTGAGGATGTTGAAAAAAATTAGACTACACACCACAGAACTGAATGCCTTGTATGCAGACATCTCCTTATGCAAGACCTTTGGCGCAATCGTGAATAGTTCACTGAGAACTGCGTCACACTTGGACTCAGGTGACGTCCAGCGGCTCACACTCATGAGGTCGATACTGGGGTTGCTCGAGATGGGGAAAAGGCCATCGATAACCCAGAGGCGATATAGCAAGGCAAACTTCTTTGCCACTCGGCTAATCGACTCATTGAGCGAATCTGACTTGTTCAATACACCCTTGCGCTTCTTAGGTGGTAAAGCTGCAGTAACGGTATGGAGCTCCTTTGTAACGCTGCCCAGCTTAGCGTGAGTGTTAGTTAAGGTTTTCTGACACAGCGCGAGCGCCTGGGGTATCAATGATTGTCAGTATAATTAAGATTAATCATTGATACCAAATGGCAATGCGACGTACCTTTCGTAGTTCAGCTATTTCTGCATCAGATGGTGGTACCCGCAAGGCACTCATGACCTGCTCATGATCGTCGTCTTCTTCGTCTTCTGAATCCCAACGTTCTTCCCGATCCAGGTTGTTGTCAGAGTCGAGTCCATTATTCAAGTCAAGGACCTCATCCTCTTCGTCTTGCAGGATAGTTGGACGACTCGGATGTGGCATGGATGGCGGTAGGAATAGGGCAGCTGGGCGATTCGAAGGCTCTGCAAGCAGGGACCTTATATCCTGAACTTGCCACGTGGCAATGTCAGGGTCTAAAACCTGCCACTGTGGCAATGTCAGGGTTCAAAACCTGCCAATGACCATTAGCAAAAAATCCACCAGAAATGAGGATTAGAACGTACTCGGGAATAGTAACAACAATGCATGTTGTGTTTAGTGGGTTCGCGTCCTGAAAGTGATAGATCAATGATGTTACGGAATCAAATACTCATCGGCAAGAATGATAGGCAACCTCCGATTCGCATCGAGAATCCTGTTGGGGTCACCATAACTGTGAACAGACTCCACCTTACCCATATCTGCATGTCTACATGGCATATGATATACTGGGACTTCTGTATCAGAAGTGTCCTAGCGACTGAGATTTGCAAGCTTGAACCAAGGGGTATGATTTGATGACACATGCAATATTGTTACGCCACTGAAATAATATGTCCTAGAGAATGGGAATCAGACAATGCCACTTGAAGGGCATAGACCATTAATACTGCATAGCGATGCTTACATAAATCATTTGTATAGTAGACTCACCAAAGTCACATCTTGTTGTAGTGCCAAATCAATGGTCTGCGCAGACGACCAACACGAGGGGTCCGAATATATTGATATTTGCCAGTGTACTGTGTGAGTCAACGTGAACAAGTCTAGGTAGATCCAAAGACAACAGACCGATTGGTGAGATGCTTGTGAGGATGATTCAGATAAGAGAGATTTTAAATAGCGGAAACTATTTACTATGGTATAACGTGAACTTGAATGTCCTGGGATATGGTCTGCTTGTAGTACAACACCATACATCCACCACAGGCGTCAAGTGTATTGATAGTGATTCTACTTAATGTCCATCAGTCAGCAGTCGGTGGACGAAAATTACCATGTGATCAGATTTAGACTTATGCACTGAAAACTACACCTGTAGGACTTGATTTTACGAGTCAAAATCAATATCCTTGAGGCAGAGGAACATGTCATCGTCAAGATAACTGAAAACGATACCTTCCTCCCTATTTCGACTGTCAGGAGCCACAACAGCACCGCGAATAATGGAGGCTGTAGGAATAAAGATGGAGGACTAAGGAGCAGCTGCTTTGACATGAATGAGACCAAGATCACAATCCAATCGGCGAGAAACTCCAGTCCTTGTCGAGTAAGGTTGTACAAGCGCAAATTTGAATAATCCGTTCAGCTCTGGAATATGGCAAGAAAACACGAGTTTAAGTCGAATGAATGCAACTGCCGTCTGGGTGAATTGGATAAGAGCACAGTCGTAACATGGCTTGCCATGGAAAGCTGGGTTGCA
>JBBPMM010000313.1:0-31693 GCA_038090335.1 Solioccasus polychromus
CATCCAAGAAGGAACTTGTCTTTTTGTGCTCATAGTCATCGGCATCTGGCCACACCCACGACATCGTGTGTATTACAGAGCATGTCTGGAGCGTCGATAACTAGGTTACTAAGCCTAGCATAACAAAAGAACTAGCTGCTTTACCGACCCCTCTGTCTAGAAGGGTCGCCCACCCGTTATCACCATAGTACCACCTCGAGGACCAGCATATCCCTCGACTTATAGAAGAAAGAAGAAATCCCATTCCACCCGCTACTCTGACACCTTCTCCTCTCCCTTTTCTGAAGGCCCCTCGCAGAATGCGGCCAACCCCGACTATACCCCTACGCCCTCCAATCTAACAGATTCTTCGGAATCTAGCACTGAAACCGAGGTGGATCCCTTACATCAGTTCGACCAGGAAACTATCGATCGCCTCCTAAGGGAAGAAGAAGAAAGAAGGAAAGAACAAGTGGAACGGGAAGAATTCCGTCGACAAGTAGCTGAAGAAAGCCGACGGATAGCCAGGGAAGAAGAAGAACAGGAAAGAGAAAGAGCCCAACGCACTGAGACAAGAAAGATGTCCAGGTCTGAACTAAAGGCCGGTCTCCCCGATGACTTTTCCAGGGACTCCGAAGACGCCGTCAGATGGATGATGGCAATGAAAGCATACTTCTCCATGAACGCGGACCTGTATGACGAAAAGTCTATGCTTCTAACCGCCCTCAATAAAATGAGCAAGGGACAAGGGAGGACATTTTCTGAAGGATGGTTTTATAAACTAGAAGACCCCGAGATCCTCGCAGCAGATAAAACCTTTACCAAAATGGCAGAGGACTTTTCAAAGACGTTCTTCCCCTTTGACATGACCAACAGAGCTCGACAAACTCTTCGAACTCTCTCCCAGAATACCAAGGACAAAGACGGGTTCACAAAATACATTGCAGACTTCTCCCTTGCTACATCTCAAGCCCGAGTAATCGATGAAGATTCCCTTATCGATAACTTCGGACGAGGATTAGACGAAAAATTGGTAACAAACATCCTCTCCATGGCCAGCGTCCCTACCACACTCAAGGGATGGATGGAACAAGCTAGCAAGTTCCACGCCCAACAAGAAAGAATAAAGGACATGAGACGGGGACTAGGATGGTGAGGAAATGGGTCACGAAGGGACCCAAATGCAATGGAAGTAGATGCAGTCCAACTCTCCCCTGTAGAAAAAGCCAGGCACATCAAAGAAGGATGGTGCTTTATCTGCCACTGAAAAGGGTGCGTCGCCAGAAACCATCCAAAGGATCCCAAGGAAACAGGCAACTCCGGGAACCCACCCCCTCGTCCTCCTCGAAACCCGATTAGGGCGGCCATTGTCGCAACAAGAACAGAGGTGAAGGAACCATTGGATCTGGACAAATACCTCAAAATTCTCGAAGGAAAGAAGGTACATAGATCCTAAAGAAATGATTCGGGTCCTGAAAACGTGCTTCGAAGACAAAGAAGTAGAGGAGACCATAGCAAGGGTAACCACTCATCAAGTCTTGGATTTTTGAAGTGGAGGGAAGTGTCAGCGTCTTCTCCTCTCAAACGATTAGCTCCTGTGATTTGTACTAGTAGGAAAGAAAAGTCAATTCGAATTCCTATTTCCTTATCCCACGGAGAAAAAATCGCTGAAGTAAAAGCCCTACTGGACTCCAGTGCCACGGAAAATTTTGTCGACCCCACAATCATCGCAAAATATCAATTTCCAACCTCCTGCCTTAGAACTCCGATAAAGGCGTCAAATGTGGATGGAACAATAAATCAAGGAGGGATCATCAGGAAGGAAGCAAAACTCGTCCTCCAAATAGGAAATCGAGAAGAAGTAGTCCGATTTCTAGTTCTCCACTGCGGCGAAGACCACACTATCCTGGGCCTTCCCTGGTTTACGAAAGTAAACCCGATCATCGACTGGACCAATCGGAAAATATCCATACCTGATCTCCCCGACCCCGACCTACCTGATGACCAACGATACCTCATCACGTCTCTCCGAAAAACAACTACCGCTACTAAAGTCGTGGCATCCTCACCCCCAAAAGAACATGTCCTCCCACAAAAATACCACTCGTACTCAGATGTGTTTAGCGAAAAAACTCATGATCTCCTTCTCCCATCTCGATCTTTTGACCACGCCATCGAATTAACCGACTCCTTTATTCCTAAAGTGGCGAAAGTATATCCCCTTAACCCAATGGAACTACAAACTTGTCGGGAGTTCGTAGATGAACACCTAAGGACCGGACGAATCGTACCTTCCAAGTCCCCCCAGGCCTCCCCATTCTTCTTTGTCGGCAAAAAAGATGGCTCTCTTCGTCCTTGCCAGGACTACCGTTACCTCAACTCCCATACAGTGAAAAATGCTTATCCACTACCACTCATATCAGACCTCCTTGATAAGCTCAGAGCTTCCACCATCTTCACAAAGTTTGACGTTCGATGGGGCTATAATAATATTCTTATCAAACCAGAAGATCGATGGAAAGCAGCATTCATCACTCCTTTCGGTCTGTTTGAACCAACAGTGATGTTCTTTGGTCTTTGTAACTCCCCAGCAACTTTCCAAGCTTTTATGAATGATGTGTTCTGAGACCTTCTCTCGGAAGGATGGATCGTTATCTACATGGACGACATCCTTATCCATTCTTCTGATCAAACGACTCATACAGCTTGCACGAAATTAGTACTCCAACGTCTTCATGACCTCCATTTGTCACTCAAGTTGTCAAAATGTGTTTTCGATGTTACAGAAGTCGAATACCTAGGCATGGTTATAGGTAACCACCGAGCAGCCATGGACCCATCAAAGTTAACTGCTATCCATGCTTGGGAACCCCCTCGCTCTGTTTGAGCTGTTAGGTCGTTCCTGGGTTTCTGCAATTTTTACTGCAAATTTATAGCAAACTTTTCTTCCATTGCGCAACCCCTTATTGACTTAATGAAGAAATCGTCTACTTGGCACTGGGACCAACCACAAGAACACGCTTTTGTAACTCTTAAAAATCTCTTTCTCGCCTCTCCGGTTCTCCAACTCCCTGACCCTCATCAACCATTCTTCGTGATGACCGACGCCTCCCTAGTTGCCACCACCAGCGTTCTCATGCAAAAAGACACTAATGGCAATCTTCACCCTTGTGCATTTCTATCTAAAACTTTATCTCCCGCTGAATGCAACTATGATATCTATGACCGAGAACTCCTCGCCGTTATTCACACTTTATATGAATGGCGCCATTACCTCCAGGGGACTGGACATCCAGTCTCGATCCTTACCGATCATAAAAATCTCACCTACTTTCGTGAACCGCGTAAACTCTCTTGTCGTCAAGCTCGTTGGCTCCTCTTCCTCCAAGATTTCGACCTCTCATTCACCCATCTCCCTGCATCTTGCATGGGACCAGCTGACGCTCTATCCTGACGGGATTCTGTCGACACCACCACTGATAATGCCACCACTACCCTCCTCCCGGATTCGGTTTTTGCCCACGCCATTGACACCTCTCTCGCTTATAAGATCGCCGCTTCTTCTGCTTCCGACCCCCTCGTCTTGGAAGCTATATCCAAGTCCCTTTCTGGGTCCCCTCTTTTCCCTCAATCCGCTCCCCACGACTGGACCTTCGACGATGGCAAGCTTTATTTTAAAAACCGTCTATATGTTCCTGAACCACTTCGTCACAACCTTGTCTCCTCCATACATACGTCCCATGAAGGAGGCCATGGCGGCATTTCTCGCACCATTGCTCTCGTGTCCCATGATTATTGGTGGCCCGGTCTCTCCTCCTTTATCTGCCGCTTTGTCACCGGTTGTTCCATTTGCCAACAAAACAAAGTCAATACTCACCCCACCATACCACCTCTTTCCCCTATCCCTTCTTCCTCTGTTCACCCTTTTGATCAAATCTCTGTCGACCTGATCACGGACCTTCCTCTCGTTCGCGGTTTTGACTCTATTATGGTTGTGGTCAACCACGGACTTATGAAGGGGGTAATTCTCTCTCCTTGTTCCAAAAACATCGACGCAGAAGGCGTAGCCCAACTCTTTTTTGAAAAAGTTTTCCCTAGATTTGGACTTCACTCTTCCGTGATATCTGACCGAGGTCCCCAATTCGCCTCGGCATTTGCCAGAGAGTTATCCCGAATACTTGGATATGAACTCAAGCTTTCTACCGCTTATCATCCTCAAACCAACGGAGAAACCGAAAGAGCAAATCAGTCCCTTGAAACTTACCTCCAAATCTTCTCCAAAGGACGACCAGACAAATGGGTTGAACTATTACCTATGGCAGAATTCTCTCATAACGCCAACATCCATGCTTCAACCAAAAAGGCTCCCTTCTCCCTTATGCTCGGGTACGAACCGAGAGCCTACCCACCATTGGGAAAAATGTTTGTCCCTGCACTGGAAAAACGCCTTTCCCTTCTGGAAGAAGCACGAAAAGAAGCGTTAGCTGCCCATGAAAATATGGCACGGATTATGCGAGAAAGGATCCATTCCAAATTCATACCATGGAAAGTAGGCGATAAGGTGTGGCTAGAAGCGAAGAATCTACGTTTCCATCATACCTCATGGAAACTATTACCCAGATGAGAAGGTCCCTTTGAAATCACTCGAGTGATATCACCAATCACTTACAAACTAAAACTCCCTCTCTCCTGGAGAATCCATAATGTATTCCATGCCTCTCTACTCTCCCCCTACAAAGAAATGGCAGAACATGGGCCCAATTTCCTTAAACCCCCATCCGAGGAGATAGAAGGCGAAGAAGAATGGGAAGTGGAAGACATCGTTAATCACCGAGGAACACGAGGACGGCAACAATATTTGGTCAAATGGAAAGGCTACTCCTCTTCCGAGAATACCTGGGAACCTGAATCCAATTTGGGAAATGCTTCGGAAGCACTGAAAGAGTATAAAAGATGTCGAAACCTTTGAACTCCGATTCAACCACTCTTGAACCACTCCACCCACCATGTCTCTCAACATCGCCAATCCCACCTCTTTCATTCGTGTTTACGCTCAACGCCTTCCTGACCACCACCGCCGCGTACTTTATGCTGGAATCCTCGCTGACCCACGTCTCATGTTCCTATTGGAGAAAGACGGCCTCTGGGATTGTGCCGTCACTCTCCAGGCCCTGGTACGCTTGTACCACCAGACGCTCACCCATCATCTCCTATATGAAAGACTGCATTCCTCTGCATCCCATTCCACCCACCAAACTCTCGCTGACTCCCATTCCCTTATCCGTCATCATGCCCTGGACCTTCTTCACTATGAAGGGTTCTGGGGATTCATGAATCACATCCCCAATTCTGCCCTTCAGAACCTCCTTGTCCCCCTCATAAACTCTCTAACCCCATCTGAGGAGGACATCTATGATGGTCTCATTCCCACCAACACGTCTCATATTGCCCCACGACTTGTACCTGCGGGGCCAACGTCTCCCCCAACCTACGCTGCCGCTGCTTCTCGACCGACTGCCCCCACGTCCCCCCCTTACCATCCTAGGACGCCATCTCCTCCTACCACTATCTCCCCCATTCGAACCCTACGACAACGACCTCAACCTGATAGTCCTTATCCCAGACTAAGGACTGAAACCCCCCCTTCATCTACCTCCTCTTCATCTTACGGGAGCCCAGTATCCCCGACATTACCAGTTCCTCCCCCCGTGGATAGGGACACCATCATCGCTGATGTCTCACCAGGAACCATTGTTAATCCTATTGACGTGGATTCCCCTCGCAGCCCCCCTTGTCTCGGGCAGTGCTTTAAGTGTCAAGAATGGGGCCATTGGCATGGGGAGTGTCGCAAGTTCCGTTGCCCCTATTGTTTCCTATGGGCTCCGGGACATCCTGCTCAGATGTGTCTGCTTCGTTATTGTTCCTCCTGCCGGAACAGCCGACATCCTTCCGCAGCTTGCCCTTTCGTTGCAGGGAATAACCCTCCAGTTAGTGAAGACGAATCTTGAAAGGGCCTTCAAGATGCTTAACAAGGGGGTAATGTTACGAGTTGATGGACCCCTATCTCTTTTCTTTGTCATACTAGTCCCTTTTGCTTCACAGC
Source organism: Solioccasus polychromus (assembly GCA_038090335.1). Classification (NCBI taxonomy): domain Eukaryota; kingdom Fungi; phylum Basidiomycota; class Agaricomycetes; order Boletales; family Boletaceae; genus Solioccasus; species Solioccasus polychromus. The sequence continues at coordinate 6,083 of JBBPMM010000313.1, forward strand.
ACCGGAGCTGTGTTCTTCCTCTTCTAGTAAATACTCCGGAACATTCTAGTAGAATGCCTTTCCCGTACATGGTCTGTGCACCCTTCCCAGACCTATAAATACCCCTCTAGTGTACCGTGTACTTTAGCTAGTTCTACGCCAATAAAGCCTAGTAACCAGCAAGCCACCCTACGGGTGAGACCCCCCTCCAGTCAAGCTGCCTCATATAGCACTCCTCATTCCTATCACACGACTAGGCTATCGAGCCTTCGTCTTCATTGCCGTAGTCCCTTACCGAGACCTTGCCATCCGGTTCACCTTCGTCCAAGAAGGAACTCGTCTTTTTGTGCTCATAGTCATCAGCATCTGGCCACACCCACAACATCGTGTGTATTACAGAGCATGTCTGGAGCGTCGATAACTAGGTTACTAAGCCTAGCGTAACAAATACTATCCAATAGGATATGATCCAGTTATCATGATATTTATATCTACCAATAAGGGTTAGATCCACATATCACTGTGAAACCATTCTATTATTACTATCATCCAATAGCAACTCTGAAACTTATCTGACCTATCATACAGTGTTACAGTTATGGTTCTAATCCTATCTTTTCCTTCCTTACACCCCTATCTTTCCATTTCCACTTCACTCATACTCTTCCCTATTTTCCCCAAGTCTTGCTCCTATTTCTCCCACTTCCAATTTCTCCCATTCCCTATTTTCCCTGAGTCTTGTTCCTATTTCTCCTGCTTCTGATTTCTCCCATTTTACCTTGAAGCACCGGAGCTAAGGGTTTCCTGTTATAGTCTTCATTCTCTGGAACATTCTAGATAGTTTCCTTTTTCTTCTTGGTCTGTGCACAAGCTTCTCTACCTATAAATAGGTAGACTTCCCACCCATGTACCTTAGCTAGTTCTATGCAATCCAAGCCTAGTAACCAGCAAGCTGCTCCGGATGAGCAAGACCACCACCATTCCTGTCCTTCAAGCCACTGCGCTAAGGAGTTTTCTCACTCATCGAGGAGTGACTTACCAGCTGATCATATTCCTTGCAACCGTTCAGGCGGATATTCTGTACAGATGCGTCGATACCCTCTACTGGGAGATGACCGTTCTCGTAGTAATCATCTTGGGATTACCTTGAAGGCATATAAGCATATACCACCGCGTATATTTCATTGGTTACTAGCTGAGTTACTAGCCTCAGCATAACATACAGTGGGTTCTTATCTGTTGATACAGTTCAAACTCCACTTTAACTTTATTATCATAGAGTATAAGTACTGGACCTGTATCCCATCTTTCTTCTAACAAAGTTCTTTCATTTCTTCCACTATCTGTTGAGCCTTAGCTCCAGAAAGTATCAACCAACTTATCAACCTGATTATTGACTCTATTCTCACAAGTGAGTATCTCCCACCTGTACTCAATCTCTGCTTCCATTGGAGTGTCCTTCTGCTTTGCTGCTCTATGTCTCCAAGCTTTGTTCCACTTCAATAGATGGTGTCTCATAGACAGAGGTTCATTCCTTGCCCACCGACAGGCGAATCGGTGTAAGTGGCATCGCAAATCAAAAGAAAAGCACTACCTTCTCGTCCATCTCTGGCAGAAAGTCGAGTAAAAGCAGCACTGGAAATGGACATGTGAACATGGAAACAGGACATTCACATGGCGTTCTTAATTCGGGTCGGGTTGGGATTTAGAGAGGGATCTGATACGGGATCATATGGTGCGAAGCGGTCAATGAGGCTTTGGAGATACTCCTTAGAAGGCGAACAAGGGACTTCGTCGTCCTCCTGAGGTGCACGGCACCCGAAGTGGTATAAAATGAGAGTCTTGTCGTTGGCAAGGCACTCATTGAAAGACGATGGTGGACGGAACAAAAGCAAGAGACCATTGGGGGACAACGTAACGCTGGTAGCGAATTCACTGGCATTCGAAGTCTCAAAAGTGGCGTCAGCGACAATTGAACGGGGTTGCTGTTTGTTTCTCCCTCAGTGATAGTAGGGTCGGAGAAACCTATTCCGGTCATACTCCGGACCTACATATCGTCAGAAAATATCTCAATAGATCGAAAACAGAAGTCCCTATCATTGAATGTGAACCATCTGCACCCATCACGTACTTTGCGGTAATCACCCTTCCATTCTTAAAGGTAATATCACTGAGTAACGGATTATCTACATTGCTCTTTAGCCCAACCACTCTGAGAGGTTGATGAACGCTGACGCCAACGCTTGCCAACTTCTTCTCGAGTGTACGTTCGACGACATTCTGAGTGGCGGAAAGTATGTAGGGGTGTCGAGTGTATGGCTTAAGACTCTCGTAATTAGAACATCTAAACAACCAATCGATTCCAATTCCTAGACACGGGTCACGCACCCGTTACAAATTATGATGGGCTCTATCGTGAATGTCGAGACTTCTAGCCCTTGTACCGGGTCCGGGTGTGGACGGGGAGAACATACAGCGGCAGGATAGGTGTGAATAAGCTCTATTCATTTACGAGAGTATGCATATGGGATGCACTTCCGAGGACAACGTTATTAGATAAAGTCACCATCAAATCTTAACCCTAATTTTTACCTCAATGATGATCAAAATTTACAATTATTGTGATGTGACCCGGTCAGGTTCGTATCTCGGTGTTTGTGTGTACACACATTCCTTTGGCGTTAGTCCACTTTTTGATCATGATCAATTTTGCTGACCGAGTAGCTCCGAATCTTCTGATTCAAAGAGACACAGTATGCCAAGCAGTGCAACTTTCTCCAGTCACTCGAGGCACAACGAAATGTAATAGTCTGATGAGATCAGAAGGCATGATCTCCTCGGCCGCGACGGAGAATGGCGGCCACTTCAAGTGAATCGAGCCATTTGAAATAAATATGTCAGCCTGCTCACCAGTGCCAGTTGGCTGTCTTAAGTCGATACTTGTGACCCCAATCGCCGCTAAATCCGAGAATCCTCGCTGTCATACGCATGAGGAACTGAGTGTAGGTAGAATGGAATGTTGGAATGCTTATCCGATGAATGGCCCGGAAAGTGGGTGTAGAGATCATAATGCGCTAGATCAGTCTGTCAGTCACAGTTCTCGTCCGACGGATTAGCAAAGTTACTGCACTGCATTGCACAAAGCATGCATGTTTTGGCTTGTTTGCTTTGACGCACGACGCCTGGGAGTTGGGTTCTCAAACAACACGGTCCAGCTCTCCGTGCGGCTCCAATTATGTAATGGCTGAAGGCTGGAGCCTTGAGGCAACTTGCCATTTTCCCTTATACCTGTACCTCTCAACTAGAGAGCCCTCCGATGTTGACGACGACGCTGGCATTGGCATTGCTATTATGGGCCGTGCTCGTGGTACCCAGCCCCTGCCAAGTCCTCATTGTCCTTGCTATCCTCCTTGCGTCCATGTTCTCGTCGATTCGCCTTGTCCCACGCCCTGGTCGGGCCATTGTTAGCAAGTCCATGCGGTCGTGTTTTTGCTGCAACTGTCGTCTTCAGGTACTTCTTGTCCCAACCTGGTTGGGCTGTGTTGGTGTACCTCCCCATCCCGGGAGACGCAGATGTTCCGAACTCCTCACCTCCCTACGGTTCGGCCCTAACACCTCAGCGGCATCCCAAGCAATTAAGCTTTTTGACGGCTTGCATTGCACCTAGTAAGGAAGTGGACCATCAATGTTATCCTTTACTTGACATTCTATGTCATGATCTCAGCTGTGTACAGGCTCGAGTGGTACTGAGAAATTTGGCAGGGCTGCCTTCATGCATAAGAAGCTTAATAAATACGGACTAATGACAACCCTGATCACAGCAAGGAAGCAGCCTAAATTCTGATCGGGGGAGATGAACGTTGTTCGATAAGCGCTTAAACTCACAGTTCCGTTTGCTCCATCGTCGAGCCCATTCCCATAGATAAACAATAATGGAAGGTGTACTCAAATCGTCATGGACTCACTTCCAGGACATAAAACTGTGCATACATTTCCCTTTTCACCCACATCATGGATTCTATGCTGTTGATCTTGAGGTAGTGGAAGCATGAATCTCCGCACCACTGCGCCACTAGTGAACAGGAAATACGGAACTGTGTGCATGTGGGCTCAAGCGAGTTGCATCCTTCATATCGCTTGTTGACTCAAACTTCTCTTACACCACTCCTATTTACCAGGCCGCATTTCAGTCTGAAACGTCATTTCTTTTTTGGGTCACCAATCAAACTGTGATTTCCGTGCCATTTCCATCGGTATGTAAACACGTGTTGTGGGCGATGTTTCCTCCGGCAGCTATACCATCTTCCGATAGACAATAGCAGACGGCCGCGGCAGTGTCGGTGGCGCCGAAGGACATGCAGAAACATGCGGAATGCTTATCAAGTGTCGCAATGCATTACAAGCATAATAATTGCATCACAAGACTGGAGGCAGACGCCTAGGCCCACTGTCGATGGGAAGGACGCCCGGAGTGGTCGTTTTTGCTCGACACGTCCGTGAGCGCCACATGAGCCATGCCAGGAGGACGCAGCGCGCTGCGGGGAAGAATTGTGGAGGGACCGTAAGTTAGAGGTTCTTGTTATTCAGCGGCACCGCTGCGGCCCGCTTATTTATTCAATCATCGTGTTTGCTATCACTACTTAGACAAAATTACGTCATACTAGTATTCATTGGCCACCGATAAAGGTGGTTTTTGCGTCGAACCGTCCTCAATTTGAGTAGGCATCATGCCGGGGATGTTGAAACATGACCATTAAGAAGTGCTATGGCTATGTCTACTATGATGGAATTTCCGAGCCGTTATATATTCGATGTTTTTATATCTCTCATTTATTAATGTTACTCGAGCTCACCCCTGTATTTCACGTCGCCGCTCCTATTTCCTTTCCTTCTATATGAAAGTCACCCAAAAGCACAGGTGGAATGCTGTAAGTCAGGGGTCCTCTGGTTCCATATTCAAAAAGGAAGCGTCATAACGGGACTTGAAGACATAGTATAACACCAACGCCAATCACACCACAACGCACGGAACTAATTAAAAGATTTACTAGTTGAGGAAAAGTGGGTCAACACATGCACCTGTTCGCCTAACATTAAGCATGTCCTTCACGTCACCTACGAAAGATCTGCGTTTTCATTCGTACCAATGCCAAAAAGAAGCATTCACGCATGTTTGTGGACCTTCTGCTACTTCGCATTGGTGAGCTCCGAGTGTGTTGTTCGACTTGCAGTGCGCTACGAAATGAGTTCCGAGTTAAATGGGGGAGGAAGAATTGTGGCCACCTTTAATGTGTACGCCTGTTCACTGACTTCTCGAAACTCAAACTTTGCATTGTACATCTACATGATGTCACATTCACAAGTGCCGCCCCTTGGTATTGGCATCAAGAAGTTCCAAATAGAAGCAGCATATTGCATGGCATGTGGTACACCACAGTAATGAAACCACCGACGAGTCCTACCGTCGGATGCGAAGCTGCCTTTCAGCTAGATCATATCTAAGCGAAGTGAAGATCCGAATGGAGAAAAATGGAGAAACACTCACATCAGGATCAATGTGAATCATTCGCATATATATATATTTTTTTTTTTTTTAAAAAAATCCTCGTTTAATGTCCAGTGGTGCGTTGCGCTCCTTGCTAGACAATTACATTCGACGCGATGTATTAATTCTCTAGTACCTCTCTACTCACGCGTCCTCTTTAAGTTGCTTGTGTTTATCATTAACATGGGTTATGATGTTTTACTTACTAGGCTCATCAGACAGACAAAAATTAGGTTAACCGACGCTCGGGCGAGGATTTCACCGTTCTTGTCTCAGGAATGGCACTAGTAGTAGACACATCAATGCGCACTGTCCCCGAACAATAAGACTACTATAAACGCACATTGCGTAGCATTATATGCCTGCATGCTCTCCGTTTCACTTGTCCTCCGAGTACCGCTCCCACTTTATTACTGCTCATGTATAACCCGTCCACTAGAAGTCAGTCCACCGCGAGATCATGTTCTGCGTTGTCCACACCTATGCTACACTCAGTTTCTTGTACAGATTGTCCGTTTCCGCCGTCGCAATGATGTAGTAGAGTTCATCTGCGTGGCAGGCTTGATATGGACGGAAGGATGGGTTGGACATCAACGGATTGCCAAGACCGACGGCAAAATGAACCACGTAGATGCCTCCTGGGTCATATGGATAAAGCGTTATTTAGTTGAGGGTCTTTTCGATGCCGGTGTTGTTGAAGTAGAGTAAGAAATCGGTGATATATAGGGGTGGGTCCGAGTGCAAGGCTTGCTGAAAGGAAATAGTAGTACTCGCGCTAGGTGATGGACAATATGGCCAGTACGCAAGCGTAAATGCCGTCCTTTACGCTACTCTCAATATCGTCGTCGCCACTGACGACGATACCCCAGGATCAATCCAGATCGTAGATATGACTCTGTCTCCAGTAGGCTTTTACTGAACGAACAGGACAGTGGCATTTGCCAAGAGAATGGACAAGTTAGAAGCACAACCAAGGCACTTGGAAATGGTAAGGGATGTATTGAGAGCGAGTGTGGATGAATGGAAGGGCGTACTAATCCCAAAATCCGACTAGATGACGGCAGCACCTAAAAAGACATAGTTCAGCACTTTCCACCAGTGTAGGATATGTATCAAGAGCGTATCTCGTCGTCATCCCACCGGAAGATTCACCATGAATGAGTGTTTTAGTAGGTAGTCACATCGTAGCTAAGTTAGAACCGACAGAATGAGAGCAATAAACGAAGTAGGCACATTACCACCGAAGGTTTTAATGTTGTCTTGAGCTAGTGGAGCGCCAGCAAAGTGTCTTTCAAAATAGTGTTCAATGCATTTGACCATCCTAGTCCAATCAGCCAGTAGTTCATGGAGGCCAAAATAACGCCACCATACGAGACATGGTTTGACCCGAATAGTCCACTTTTTCAGTGCTTAATTCACCTCCGTGAACTAAACAGGCGATCAAAACGGATTATTATTCCTGGGGACGAATCAACTAACTAAAAGATGTGACGGAAAGCCTTGGTGCTATGATAGGGTTGGAACCTCCCATTACGACAGGAGAACATACATTTAATTAGAGACGGTCTTCTTTCATACGGAAAATATGACCACTGCCAGCAACTGGAGCCTGACGTACCGTGAGAATGTATAGAGTCGCAGAGAAGAGAATGGCATACCTGAGCACAGGAGCGGCCATATTCGAGAACAGAGCGTACGGTATCCGGCGAGACTCGAAGTGGAATTGGAGGTTGAAATCAGCTCACACTAGGAGGCGATTCAGCATACTTGAACTTGTCCTGATACCGGTCGGAGTGAGTGAGTTGCGATGGGGCTGACTGGTCACAAGTAGCCACAGAGCGGGCGAAGAAAAAAGTGTGACAGAAAAATTCAGGCCGAAACGTCGGAATTGTGAGTGGTGGGTGGATGTAAAAACGGGGAGGGGGTGAGGCATTTGATGCAGGGCGGCCAGCTCGTTGGCAAGACTAGGCGAGAAGACGCCTCTAGCATCAGCACTGCCACCTGACTCAGCGTTTGGCACTTTGTACTTCGAAGTTCGAGCCTTGGCCATCAATTCCTTGACCACCTTCGCTACACTCGAGATCTGCATCGGCACGGCACTTCCTGAGGGATAACGAGCTAGAACGGAGGTCTGGAGAACTGGATAATTTGCTAACACCATGACCGTTTCTCTGCAGGATTAGTCCGAGGGGAAGTGAAACTGATGCATATTGCTCTGATATGAGCCCGATTGAATCCGTGCTCATATTAAATTTTCTTTATACGACCGCGGCATTGACGAAGGCAAGCAGACGAGTATATATCCTCGAGTAACTCTGGTAATCGTTCAAGAGTGAAGTCTACATGTCAGTATATGATCGGAACCGTTATTAATGCTCTCGCCTCCAGGAGTGAAATGTGTCGGAGAAGCTCGGACCTACCACAGGGAGTGGCCGCAACAAGGTGAGGGTTACCTCTTACAGATTCAGATCTACGGCTTTTGAGAAAATAGGGAAGTGTGCGATTCCTGAGTGGACACTGCTCTTTGGGCGCTCAAATTCTCTCCAGTCCGTTCACATCCATCCTCAATCCATTCCTGTAAATATGCAGCTAAAGATTACTTGAATTAACATAAATTCATTTTAGAATATAAGACCGCACGTACGGTCCCCCTTCTACCCTCCTACCAACGATTATGGATTCTGTGCCTTCTACCTTAAACACTCCAGTCTCTCCTGGTCTCTGTAGTGCCACACATAAATATGGACTCTCGACGATGGACCATGATGCGGGCAACTTTGATGCTGTATCGATCCGATCTGCGTCCGGACTTCAGGATAACGACTATTTCAGGCAGAACAACATCACCGTGAAAGAACATGGAACTACTGTCAATTTTGAGGTGATGCGGACACGACCCCCCACACCACTGATGCCCCTACTGACCATGTAGGACAGGATACGCAGGACATTGTGCACGCATGCCTAGCCGAGAGATATGCGACTCTCATACTACCCAACGATTCAAACTTCTCTTGCATCATTCCCCCCGCTTATCAAACCCCACTTTACTCCGAAACGGGAACACTTCTTTGGACCACTAACCAAACCTTGATTTCCACGCCACTTGCATCGGTATGTTTACTGCGTGGCGATATATTCATCCTCTAGACTGAATGCCAGAGCCATGTCATCCCCATAACGGGGGGTCATGAATTCAATGCCAACGTTACCGGAGTGGGTATCCATATTTGAGAGGACCCTGTCGCATATTAAACGCGTGTTGCAGGCTGTTCATCCTTCAGCAGTTATCCTATCTTCCGACAGTCGTCCGCATACGGCCACGGCGCAGTGTCGGTGGACGGCTGAAGACCACTTTGGAATATGTGGTGCAGATATCACGTATGGGAGTGTGTCATCGCATTTCAAGAACAATCATGGAATCACAAGGGCGAAGGTAGGCACCCCGATCCGCTGCCGATGGGAAGGATGCCGCAAGATCCTACGAGGAAACTTTACCCGTCACATTCGTGAGCGTCACATGGGACACTCAAGGAAGACGCACCGCGCTACGGGGAAGAATTGAGTTGTTGTAGCAAGGAACCTTGAAAGGACCATTATGCATTTGTTCCTACGTACATTCATGTTAGCAGCGCCTGTCTGATTATTTATTTTGTCCACGGACCATCGTCATCACGTTTCTATCATTACGGATCACTGATGGAATCACGCATTGTACCTTGGCCTCTTATTAAGTGGGTTCTTGCACCGATCCATCTCCACCCCTGCGACCCTCTTGACATGTCACTGTGGAGTGACGATAGTGGCCGCATTCGCATAACATGATAACGTACACATGTTGGCAGCTCCGAGTGACTGCAAAGATTCCACGCTATTATCAATTCCTCAGGTTCACTCATACCCTTCTCCTCCTCGTCTCTTTGTCAGGACATCATCCGATAGCACAAAAACTTTATAAGGTATTGCGGGCCGAGGAATCCGAGTTTCCAACTCCATATAAACGTCACAATGATGTTAAGTAGGTTTCTTGTGAGTCGTCACGCTCGACATGGGTTGTGTCGATAGGAAACGAAAAAGAAAAAGAAATGAAACAGGAAAGTGAGGACTGCCTTATCGCCAGGAGGCGTCTGCTGTGGGAGCCGTGGACTTGGAAGCGTGTTCAAAGCATGGTGCATATTAATGCCAGCAACATCAGGATGCACGGAGATAATGGCATGAAGTACGATGGTATGTCAACTGCGGAACCCGCCAAGAAACGGACCTTGTCGGTCAGCGGAAATGAGGGATTTAAAGATTACCGGTTGGGGAAAACGCGGATCGACGAAGGTACCACCAAGAAAACGCCTACACTTTTATTTGAACCAGTGCCAAAAGGAAGCATTCATGCGTACAGCAAGGAGTGACATGTGTTGCACGACTTGCAGTGCACTGCAGTAATGGGGTCGCTCACCAACGACTTCGCATGTCTGTGAACCTTAAACAGGGTTAATCGGGGGTGCTGTCCAAATATGTTTAATGTTAGACACGTATGCATAACACTCATGCATGCCACCCCTTGGCGTTGGGAAGCTCCAGGGAAGAGAAACGTGTTGCATGAGTTACACACATGAAATCACCCCAACGATTCCGCACCTTTGTGCACCTTTTTCACAGCCCAAGTCTCGAGCCTTATTCCCTGACAAATCTTAGTGTCGAATATGGTACCGAAAGTGTCCACCTTGTGGTATCTCCGCAGATATGAAAATGTACAACTTTGAGGGAAAACTCACGTCGGGGTCAACGTTTACCATTCATGAATACAAATTCTCGAAAACGGCCCTGGTAGTAGACATATCAACACGTGTCGCATCTAAACACGGCCTCGAGCTGGCTCACTATAAGCGTACACTGCGGAACGTGGTATACTTGCAGAGTAATCTGTCGGCAATCAACCGACAGTGACAACAGCGCCCGAGACGCCATTTTCGGAGGCGGTATCATATGGATAGAGCGCCGTTTGGTCAAGGGCCATTTGGACGTCAGTGTTGTTGAAATAGCGAAATAGCTCTGTGACGTACAATATGAGGGAGGTAATGCTTCTGGTGCAAGAGTCGTTTGAAGAAAGTAGTGATACCCGTACTGGGTATGGTTCATATGGTCGGAACATGAGTATAAATGCCATCCTTCATGCTACCCATGATGTCGTTTATTAGGTGTCGCTGTCGACAATAATTTCCGAGTACTTTAGTTGACTAATCGCAGCGTAGGTGAGATAAAATCGACTAACTGAAAGCAATAAACGAGGTACGCACGTCACTACCAAAGACTTGGACGTCATCTTGAACCCAATGGGGCGCCAGTAAAGGGTCTTTCAAAGCAGCGCTCGACGCGCTAACCATCCCGATCCACTCAGCCGGTGGTTATAGTGACCAAAACGACGCCGTCATATGAGACGAGGTTCATTCATCGTAGACATTCCCCTTCGATCACAACATAACCAGATGTAGTCACATTGAAGAGAAATTGGCCTCCGCCACCAATATTTAAGCCCCTCCCGCAATAAAGGGGTAAATAACGTGGATGGTCATTTTTTGGGATGTGTAACTGCATCGTAGAACATGGCAGGAAACCTTGATACCGTGAGGGGTACGCGCCACCCGTCGCTACGGAGGAATGCACGTTCAACCGAAAGCAGTTTAAAAGCGAATCACTCAACTGAGCACAAAATGAGAAATACTCGAGAGTAGTGTCTGCCGATGCTTGAGGCATGATCGAAGGTTGGATGCCATTTGCCGAAAAAAGAGTTTTGGGTATTTTCGGTTGATTTTTATTGTTGTCTCAGGTGTCAGCTACGAAGGCGCTCGGTCACGTGAGATCAAAATCTGCCCCGTGATGCCTATCTCGCTTTCTCGCTCTCAGCGTCGATGACACGACAATGAAAATGCGACGCAAGGGTGTGGTAATAGCACCGGAGCCCTCTTCTACTCTGCGATAACACGTCCACGGCGGTGCACTGACGAGGGCGGTGGCGACACGGTGGCGAGAGGATGCAATAATGAACGACATGAGAGGGCCGTGAAGATAATCGTGAGACCACGGCGCCTCAAGGGCAACGACTTGGAGGGCGTGAAGACGACGGGGGGCCGAACAACGACGGAGACCCACGACGATGAGCACGCGAGGAGGATGCGAGGATATAACGAGGTCAGGGTACGAAAGCGAGGGGATGCGGCGATTCTAGGGGCACGAGAGCGACGGGAGAAGGTGCGAAAGAATGACAGAGACACGAAACGGCGGGGAAGTGAGGCCGAAAGGAACAGGAGAATGCCGGGACGCCAGGGGCGAGACGACGCTAGGGACGCGAGAGCGACGGGGATACGACGAGGAGGATGAGGACGTGAAGACAATGACTCAGCCACGACACAACTGAGACATGGGGGCGACAGGGTACTAGGACGACAGGTGCGCAAGGGTAACAGGGTCGCGAAACGACGGGGACGCAAGACTGATGGCGACACGAGGGCGACGCCAGGAACGCGAGGGAGACGGGGCCACAATGACAGGAGTACGGCGATGGGGACGCGAGGACAACGACTAGAGTCCTAACATCACAAGGGCCTCAATCATCTTCCGATCGTGAGCAACTAAATTACAAGATATACTGGACATCAAAGATAATCGTTATTAGCAGTTTAATTTGGCAATTTGGCCTCACGATGCTAGGGCGTGACTTCTACGAGGTGAGAGCGATGGAGACACCGCCTTTATATCGCTGTAGATGCGGAGAAGTATGGCTTATTTGGAACAAAGACGGATGAATTAGCAGGGATGTTTTATTGATGATAATATGTTCCCATCGACGGCAATGTAAGGCCAACATGGCGACGGCTCCTGTCTGCGGAGGTGGAGTGTCGGTCATGTAGCATGTGTGTCATGCTGACGTACAGCGGGCGGGCCAAGTAGGCGTGAGGGGAGCAGGCGAGTGGAATCATGCATGTCAAGAGGGTAGAGCGGCGACAGTACTGACCTTCCCACGAGCATGTCAGACTCGTGTGAACCAGGGCCGAGGGCAAGCAGATCGGAGGGAATAAGGCTTGTAATCCTTAGCAAGGCTCGGAGCGGATGCAAAGAGCATTGCCCGATGCTAACCGTATTTAGAATTTCAGTCCGCCCCAGGTAAGTCGCCAGACCCTTTTTCAGGATCGCCTATGTTCTCTCTAGGTGGAAATGATCGCGCAATGAGCGCCCATTTGAACAATCGCTTCTACAAACTAAGAAAATTTGAACGCAGAGTGTAACAAGAAAGTAAAAACCTCCTGGTTGGCATGTATGCGACGACTATGCGTTCCGTCCAGCATGGATTTTCTCCTCATCGATGTTGCCCGAAAAACCGTTGCCGCTCTCGCTTTCTTCGTCCAGGTCGATAGAGTACAAGTACGCGTTGCAGTAGTCCATGACGATGGAACTGGGATCCGCCAAATTAAAACGCGTAAAGATGTCCACGTCACGTGATAGGTTGTTTGGCGGTCGTCCGAGATCCAACACGAAATGGATGAAATGATTCCTCTCCCTTGTATAGGTAAACCCGTGTGACGACGGGAGGATCATTTCGAGTGACCGAGTTCACCTATTCCTTTGGCCCCCAATAGTTGGTATAGTCTGCGAAAACGGCGTTCATTCACGCGGGTGACTTTGAGACAAGCGAAGAAGGGTGTTGAAAAGAAAAAATTACATTGCGCCGTACTTGTGGAGGATTCCACAGTTCATAATCGGCCCGTCATGATGCTGGCATCACCTGACAAGCTGTCGATTATTCGAGTCACGTTCAGTTCCGGATGCGGGGGTCTACAGGTCTGATAATCGTTCACTACTTTGTCCAGAGTTACACTCGCTCCCGCAGCACGTAAAAACCGACTCTTTTCCGCACGCTTCTTTCTCTGTCCATCGTCCACCACCGCACTCATCAGAATCGCCAGGAGCACGATCTTTCTCGACATGCCCCAGGGATGAATGCTCTCACCAATACCGTCGGCCTCGCACCCTCCTAGACGGCCCCTGCCACGTATTTCCACCGCGCGTTGGCAAAAATCTCACACGCGCACCGCTAGAGATACTCGACGTAATGTTTTGTCGCCGCAAAGACAAGAGTCTGGTGGGGTGCGGTGCGGGAGGGGTATTTCACCCTGGCCATGGAGAGGCCATTGCTGTCGTTGGTGACAAAGGGAACTTTAATGAGGTCTCTCAGGAGAGAGAGTAAACGAGCATCTTTTTCAAACTGCTTTACGGAGAAGAAAGCCATGCAGAGGCCGGTGCTAATTTTGGATTCAGCGTCGAGTCGAACGAGTTTAGGATCTCGCAAGCCAGCTTTTGCAAACTCGACGAGGGACTTCGGGAGGGTGGCGGAGAATAAGAGGGTTTGTCGCAACGAAGGAAGGCGGGCGAGAATCTCGGACAGGGACGCGAGGACAAGGTCTAGGCCACGGCAATGATGGAGGCATGAGGGTGACGGGGGAATGAAGACGACTGGTGTGCGAGGGCAACAAGGACGAGAAACGATGGAGATGTGAGGCGATAGGAGCACGAGGTCGATGAAAACGACGCCAGGAACGCCAGGGAGACGAGGCCACAACAACGACTGGAGTACGATGATGGGGATACGAGGGCGACCAGTCCGTAATGACAGCTGGAGCAGGTCGAGGGGGCCACGACTGTAAGGAACCGAGTAACTGTGCGTCTGGAAACAGTACCGGCTCGAGCTGATTCAGAGCTACCATGTGCCTCTATTCATCGGATCATCGGATAATGGGATTGCACCATTGAAGTCGCTCACGCGTGTTCCGCCGATCCATCAGCTATAGTCACTCTCTTCTTGCGCCTCGCCATCACGATCGGGACCCCTTTAGGCTAGTCACCTTCCCCTTAGACCTCACACACGTCTTCCACGTTCACAGCAGAATATGCCCCTACACGACCATTCTAGGGACTGAGAATGGTAAGGGATGAGAGCAACATGAAGGCAACGGGGACGCGAGAACGGCGGGATACGAATGGCGACAAACTGTGTGGCAGCTATGGCTCTGACGGGGGACGCGAGGATGATAAGACAAGAGGTATCGAGCGACTAGGTTACAGGATAGAACTGGACATCAAAAGGTAATCGTTATTAGCTTACGCAGTTCAATTTGACAATTTGATCTCACGGTACCATGACTTGACTTTTCTCGAGTTCTGTGAGACGAGCAATGTTGTGAGTGATAGAGAAGCTCGAGACGGGAAAGGTGCGAGGGTATCAACCGGGTAAGACGTGGAATCTGGAATAAAGACGGATGAACTCGCAGTGACAGTTTAGATGTGGTGACAATGTGTTCCTGTAAACGGTAGTGTCCGACCAACCCTGTAACAGGTTCCCGTCTGCGGGAGTGGTGCACGGATCATGCAGCATGTATCTTCACTGACGTATGGAAGGCAGCCTAAGCAAGCGTGAGAGGGGCACACGAGTGGATTGCTTGTGCATGTCGGTTGAAAGGGAGGGTATATGAGATCGAACCTTAAGCGAGATGTTACATAACCTGCGGCCGAACCTTGACACACTGCCTAGTGATACCTTATTTGAAATTTTGGCACGTCGTCAGTGTCTCGATCGGGATCATTTACTAGTAGTTCTCTCTACGCGGAAACGATGACGCAGCGAACGCTCATTCGACTGATCGTTCCCGTAGCTGATTCCTGTGTAAAGAATTCTGGAATCCCTGTCGGTCGACACGGATCAGAACACCCACCACTGCCGTCCAAAAGTAGAATTACACCGCATAACAAACCTTGCCGTCATTCCACAAATTGCCATCAATGTCGCACTGTTCTCCAATCCGTGCCCTTTGGAGGGATGGAGAGCATTTTTATGCATATATCATGCGAATACATCCTCGAATAGTATATTAATTCTTCCTTCAACGCAGATGCATTCATTAGAAACTGCAACTATTCCCCAGCTGTTTTTCATTCCCCCACCCCTGATCCCACAATCCCCCTCCTTTCACTGTCTGTTCTGTGGTAGGCTCTCCTGCTCAGCCGACACTGTTTCCAGGATATGCAGTTGTGTGCGTTCTGAATATTTTAATTTGAAGTGTGACACAAACTAAGAAAGCTCGAAAGCAGAGCCTGAGAGTCACCACAAATCCTGAGCAGTATATGCGAGCGTATTCCAACATCGACATCATCGAACGATCCAAGCCTCCCACATACCAACAACCGCACGAGGAAGAGAACACGTACAAGTTGCTTGGAATTGGTAATCATGCTGTCATACCGGTATGTTACCTTGCCTTCCTTTGTCCAATCGCATATTCCACAATTTGATTCCTGAACAAAGAATCATGAAATCCCCAGCAGGGCCAGAAATCAGCCAGCTGAAAAACTGCCTGATATAGCTCACTCATGTTCTGTGGCAGAAACAATGTGTCACTGGATCGACTTGGAGGGGAGCTCTGGGTCATGTGGAACAAATCTTTCTTGTCAAGCTATTCCAGAGCACTTTGCGAGAATGCATCATGTCAAGAAATTGAGTAAAAATACCTCGATCGATTGCCTCTGGATAGGCTGTCACAAATCTGTTAAACGAAGAAATTTTGTCCGTCACATTCGTGAGCGGCACTTGGTTCATCCACGAAAGAAAAATTCTTCTTTCTGAAGGTAGGTTCAGGTTATTCTAGAAAACTATGTATGATTGAATCTACCCTTCTGTATCAAGGATTGACCCATTGAAATGGTCTTTAATTACGATGGGTTGAAGTATGTATGACTGCTTATATCTATTTCACAGATATGAATGTCTCTAGATTTGCGCATGCTGTGGTTAGCATTGAAGTGGATGCAAGTAACACATCTATCACCACAATTAAATTCTCTCTTTTCCTATGTACTCGTCGTACCCAGAATGAAATTATGGCTCCTTGAAGTGGGCCTTTGAAATATGCAATACTGTGTAGCCATATCAGACCTGTTTACGATCAATCCAGAACTATTCCTCTCTACATACGCCAAAGAAAGGTAGCATACCCAAAGCACGACCCAATGAAATAGAAAGCTCGAACCTTACACCTGCTAAATCTGTCACTTGTGAGGGGTCGGAATAAGAAGATTTAACCAGAAAAAGTAGTACATGCACTTCCACTATATATCCTTGCTGCCACAGGCTTTCGTGTCACACCAGTACTACTACTACCACACACTACCATACTACCTTCCATGCGCTGATGCTTCTCTAACAGTGACAAAAGATATCATAGCGTGCCGGATGTGCCAAATGTGAGGCACCGACGCCTCGCAATGGCGCAACGCTGGGGCCATGTGCGACTTACACCACGACCTGACAATGGCGACCTACTAGATGTGACAAATGCAGCATGCAATGACGACGATAGAAATGCGCGATGTCGATGGTACAATGAGGAGGCGTTGATTCGCACAACGTCGTCAGTGCAGGGTGTGTCACGAGAGCAGGCACATGTAACGTGCGTGACCCTGCAATGGCAATGAAATGAGGTGTCCACAAGATAAACAGGCAGGCGGCAAGAACTATAATGCAGCGAGGGCTAGATGCGTCAAACATGACTTGGATATTACAATATAAAGGCAATGACTGTGTTGAAAGGCCCACACGACAATGGGGATATGCGAGAATGGGTACGCAAAGATGAACGAGAAGAATGCAGACAGGGATCGATGGGCAAGGGGGTTCTGCATTGAGAATGATGCGGGGATGCGGGTGTATGCTGAGCACAATTGCCTCAGTACTCGGCGCGCACACGACATCGACGAGACCATGCCAAGGACAATGCTATGATGAGGATGTTGGCATCGACCGCTTGAGAGATTTCAGGGGCTATGAGGGCGACGGTGCGTGACAAGACGTGTGCAACATAATAACGGCGCTATGGACCATATGTGCGGGACACGCACGCTAGGAGGGGACCTGGTGACATCAACAAGGGTTAGTGCGCTAGCAAACGTGCGACGAGACCCACACAATGATGAGGATGAGGGAAGGACGATGGCACGCTAACGAAGATGCGACAAGGCACAGTGGTGAGGTAAGGACACGATGACAAGGAACGACAGAAACGGCGTGTCACAGCATGAATCCCAACCTATACCTATGCTAGTTCGTCTCATTAGATGAAGATTTCCTGGGAACTTCGAACTTCGCCGCCTGAGTCCGAAAATAAGTTATCGATTAGTCGCAAGACAATGATGCCGTCGTTCTCTCCGTAAGAATTGCAACTCTGCATGATGGATATACAAAAATGGAAACCTGAACAGGTATCCTCGAGGCGCTGGCGAGGACTGGCGAGGACTTGTGCTCATAAAGCCGTTTGCGAGTGGGATTTCATTATGGTATGATAATGATGTGAAGTTGATCTTTCGATAGCTAAGAACACTCTGGATTCACCGGGTCAGGATGGGAGAATAAGAAATGAGCCCTACGAGATGACAAAGACAACCTCTCGTTCGGCATCCTCCGTGAGACCTCCTTCGAGCGACTATGCAATGTACGTTTGATGACGGCGGCTTCAAGCCATTGAATAAGATCCGAGGCTCATGTGTGAAGTTCACATCATACCAGTGCATACAGGGGACATGCGTAACCCGATTTCTCCGAAATGAGATCTTCCTGTGTGGATAAGACAAGAACTGACCCGCAGCGGCGGTCATTTTTCTAAAACCCCCAATATTCTCACGCAAGATATTTCTCACATGTGTGCAAATACCTGCCATGGGAGAAATGGAGAGGTCTTCAGAATATTAGATTCTTGGTGCTCGAGTTCAACAGTCAGTAAATGTCAACTCCGTATTCAGACAACGAGGTGCCCATTTGCAATTCTGCTGTCGTGCAACGAGACTAACATTCAGGGGAGATGCGAAGTTTGGATCCTGCAAGGTTCAGAGTGAGAAGCTGTGATTTTGCGGCGCGAGAGCTTTACTCGCAACCGAAATGTTAACAATGTTGTCTCCAGATGCGCACGACAAAAATTTCACGGCACCATCGTCCAAGAAGAAAAAGTCCGCCCCGTCCACTGCAAATCATGTTCTGCGACAACGACCGCTCGTCGACACAAACACTTGTTCTTACGACCGCACTGACCCCTTCCATGCCATAAACACTCTTCATAGGCTCGTTAGTTCTCTTGCTTCTTGGATCGGTGGGTGCCAGTACAAGCTCACTCCGGGCGAGCATCAGCTCTCCTTGCATCTTCTTTCCATTATCGAACTGTTTGTTGGACTCGCACCGTCGGCACGCACTCTCACGCGCCAGCCAATGTAGATACTCGATGCGATCGCTTTTCACATCGATTCCAGGCGTGACCTGCTTTCCCACGCACTCTCATACCGTCGCTTGCGCGTCGTCATTTCCCCAAGACATTATGACTACCGCATCATACGTGCAAAGACTAACTCTCTCATCCTCTGGAACCACTTGATCGTCAACCGCGTGCTTGCGCGTAATGTCCGCACCCTTGAGATCATTGATGAACGATCCTCTAAATCACTTTTTATTCCCGCAGATATTACAAAGACGGATACCGATATTGAATCTTCGGATGATGAGCTCACATTGCATTCGAAGCGAGAGAGACTTTTTGTCTCTGCCTTGACCAAGATGACTGCGCTTAAATCATTCCACTGGTCCTGCAATCATTCAGCGATACCCATGGTCAATATCTGGTCAACATTGCTGAGGTGCCAAACTCTCTCTGAGGTCATCATTACCGACAATTTTGTATTTTTTTCCGCCTGGCTCCGACAAGCCCATACTCACTAATCCCAAATCTATACCTGTGGTAAACTCAGATATTTTATCCATTACCCTTCCCTAATTATTATCTTAGCTATCCGAGTTGAGAACTATAACATTGCAAGCTACCAAGCATACATTCGGGTCCACGAAAATGCCTGCGCCGGCGCGTATGCTCACAAGCTGTCCTAATCTTGAAGTAAGGTACGTTTTGACTCACTGCGTGCCATCTGACCGCCCGTCTACTAGTCTCTGGACATTGGATACGAGCACCGACGTGGACAGGGCCAACACCTCCCGCCAGCAGACGATTTCTTCCTCTGCTCCCGTTAGCCCTCTCTTCGTTCCCTCTCTCTCGCCAACATTCGTTGCTCCTCGGCTCACAGCCTTGAATCTGCAGCAGTGTTTTTCGCCGCTCACCCCAACCTCGAAATTTTGCACCTCGACCTTCCACCCGATAGATCCGTGTCTAACACTGGATCCGAGCTTAACTTTCCCCCAAACTCGCTTCCTAAACTGCGTGAGCTAAGGTGGGCAAGTCAATCGCGACCACGATCTTGGGCTGCATCACCGATTCGCCTCGCCCGTTGGAGATCCTCAAAGGTATCATGCTCACTGGACCTTGAGTGGGA
Organism: Solioccasus polychromus; assembly: GCA_038090335.1. Lineage (NCBI taxonomy): Eukaryota > Fungi > Basidiomycota > Agaricomycetes > Boletales > Boletaceae > Solioccasus > Solioccasus polychromus. The sequence goes on from JBBPMM010000313.1 coordinate 26,010, forward strand.
TGCCCACTTCTTCTCTTGCCTCAAACAATGTGGAAGCACCATCAGACGATTAGAACTTGATGATTGGCAAGACCTCGATGACATCAAACGACTCGTCGAGTGTGTGCCTAGACTGACCTGGTTAGACGTGAACAAGCTTAGGCAAACGGACGGTATCCCGGAGCATATATCTCAACCACATGCGGCGCGATGCCACGATTCGTCGTCGTCGTCACTGTCAGGCAGGGCTGCAGGTGCGCCAAGCGCATTCGCAACCAACGTGACCGAATGGGCGACGGTCCTTGCTCTGCTCGTAGAACTGTCTACGTTGGTCTGTGTCGAGTTCTTTTACGGGGTCTCGGCGCCGGCCCTCGTCGCGCTTGCGGGCTCGTCGACGTCCCTCTCCCCGTCCGAACTGAGCCGAGTTCGGAAGAACGACAGGGTTGCTGCGGTGCTTGGCAACAAGTGTCCGAAGCTGCGGCAGCTGGATCATTGGGAGGATGCTGGGATGAAGATAATCGTACTCTCAAAGGAAGCAAGCGAAGTGAAGTGGGAAGTAAAACGATTGAAAGTGTAAGGTGGGGCTGGTATGGCATCGACTGCGATTCCCCGACACTCGCACCGTACAATTACTACATGTGTATGCATACCCTATGTGGGAAAGGTAGTATTGGTGATCTGCTGATCGATCGATCGACACCGACTTTCCTCGTTTTCTCATCTCTGCTCTCACTCGAATCCGGCCAAACCTGTTCATCATATCAGCTCGGTGGCATTCGCCCCCGCGGCGCTTTCCACGAAGCAGCATGGGCACCGTATTCCTCACGAACGTAATCAAACATCATTGAACCTTGAGTGTGTATGCATGACAGTATAGGCTTCATGTTACCGTTTCGTTACGACGACTCGAATGAGAGGAATGATTGATTAGCGAGTGGAATCGTTTTATGTTAGATAGCTGTTTGGATTGAGGTGGGCCGTCAAGTTCGCTTCATTTATTCCCGTGGAAGAACGTGACGCAGATTAACCATGTATGCATCTTCTGATATAACCAAAGAGCTCTCCGTCTCTCCAAACACCCGATAAAGGCGAAAAATAAATGAAAGTGGGATCGTTGAGTTCTGGTTTAGTAGAAGGGTAGGCCATTGTGGCCTTGAATGGACGCGCAAGCACAGTCGAATTTTTTCGTGGAATTTGACCTATCAATTTGAAATCGACTGTAAGCCTAGTAGCCGGACGGGATGAGCGAATTTGCCACAACCCGAGGCCTCGGTTACCGGGTTCCCGTCAGTACCGGTCGCTAAACACACAGCATACTTTCACCAATCATGTTCACTGCTGTGATCGTGGCGACAGTGATCTCAGTGTGGTGCACCTCTGATACCTCTGATGATGGCTTTATTGGTTCGGTAAGTTCTAGTATCCCGTTTACAAAGAATTGCTAAACGAGCCGTAACTCGCACTGTATCCATCGCACCCAGGATGTACCAACACTCGTGCATCTGATAACGGCTTTGTCGGTTCGGTGGGTTAACGCACCCCGTTTCAGAAGCATGAAATCAACTAACCCGCTGCGCTGGTCCTTGCTAGTGACTCATGAGAACGGGTGGAGAGGCGTAACGTTGCAACACTGATTCCAAAATATGTAGATATATACTCGGGGGTCTCGGCAGAAACCTTGTTTACAACCAAAATACATGATTTTTTTCAAACATTACGGATTGGATCATTTGCTAGGAAGAGCGCGTACATGGTCAATCATCGAGACAAAAGATTACTCAAGTTATTGAAAAAAATTTCGTACAGTTCTGATGTCTGACATAAGTAAAAAAAAAATGCCACGGATGCAATCGAGAATGGAATCACAGCTACGCGTGAATTGGGAGGCACTGACTGAAGCCTTTGGGATAAGACATCGTGGTGGTAATCAGACTCTCATTTGCCCAGGGCCGCCTTGATCTAGTTCTCCGCTTAGCATTCCGGATTGGGTTTCAATATCAAAAGCTTACCCAATTTGAAGAAATGTATTTTTGCATGAGAATTAGGGGATGGGGATGCAAACGTCGAGATGTGGCTCCGGCTTCACAAGCCCTTTGTATGCCGGAAAAAAATTTGTGATGGTATTTGACTTGGTACGTATATTGTACCGCTTATTGAGATTAAAATTGATAGACAGTGTTTTGTAGTGCTCTCTTACTCTTACCTCGTTTTGCAGCGCAGTATTGGGCAAGTTGAACACGGCGCTGTCAAAAGCTAGCTTGTGATGAAACAATGGCTCACTTTTATTGCGAGTGTGACAAGAAGTGAGACGAAGTCATCGGTAGGCGATGGTAGAAGAAAGCGGAGGGTGTAAGAAGGGTGAGTCTAGGATAAGCATAAAACCAGGAACTTTCACTCGCATAGCTTAGTTCGGTCTTCTGCTTGAAACTGTGGAGATTGTTCGTTGCCCATTGTCAAGATGAGTGAGATGTCATAATGTTTGCAGAATGGTGTCCACATCGAGAATAGCTTGCCATTGGTCAATGGTGGCACAAACCTGACGCCACGCGGGTTACCCTAAACGTTGGTCAGATGGAGAATTCACGACTGTGTTCATCATTCTGCTCGTGCTGTGAGCGGGCCAGACAGCGGAAGTAACAATTTCATTCGCCAGTCTGGAAGGCAGACACTGCCATGCATGCGCATAGGGTTACAATGATATTTGATCACATTTGTGAGGGAAATAGGTACATACCCATATTCGAGCCTGAGCGGGTAAAAGGGTGTTACAAGAACAGCTGAGCAAGAGTGGGGTGTACATTCCAGCCGGACCGGTGAGAACGGCGATACGTATACGGTGGATGCACAGATTTATGCTGCCTTTTCTGAAAGGCAGTTCATACTGCCATCACGTGGCATTGATTGAGTTACCTTATTTGGTAGTTCTCCGCATTCTGCTTAGGCACACCTGTGATAAGCGGCATTGCGCATATTCTTCTCCCTTCATTCGGATGCTTGGAGAGATGGAGGGGTATTCTGTTATATTCGGTGGACACATGCGAAATGCACATCAACCTGCATAACGCCTATCTACGGGAAAATGTGTTCACCTAAGACCTCGACTGCTCACCCCTCCATTCAACTACCAGTCGCCGAACCCTTACCATGTTTTCGCAACTCATGTTCACTTGCTCCAGTTTATCATGATCTGGGCGACGCACTGACCTCCACAGGGTACATGTCCGGTCATACCTCTGATAACGGTTCAGTGAGTTCTGGCGTCCCATTTCCGATGAATGAAACCGACTAACAAGTACTCGCAGAACGTACTCATTACGCCGGTGATATACCAACACTTTTACCCGCAGAGTGTACCCGTGGTGCCCAGGATATGCCCACACTCGTACGAACATCCTATAGATTCCATCTTTGTATACCCGACATCTCCCATGGTTCAAAGTCTAATCTGTGAGGAGCTGGAGATCGTGTCTGGCGCTGCTAACCACGTTTCTGTGCCTGTCTCCCTAGTATATTTCTGCTATTTTGATTGTGTACCTTGGGGGCTAATGAAAAAAAACAGAACCATGTCACTGAAGATGTCCAGTTGACCGAAAGAAACCACTCGTGTTTGGCAGTGTCGCACTGTCAGTGGACCGATGAGGGAGGGTCTAGCCCATGTGGAGAGGACATTACATGCAAGAGTGCACCAGCTCACTTTGCCGATACCCATGATATCAAAAACTTGAGCGACGGTACCTCAGTCAAGTGCATCTGGAAGGGATGTAACAAGTTGGTAAAGCGCCGAAATTTCATCCGGCACATTCGTGAACCACATTTAGGTCACATTCGAGAGAAGAAGCATTACTCCTGAACAGGATAGGTTAAAGGCACAGAAATTTGTATGTATGTTGTACCACCCGAGTTGTAAAAGTCGTGTCGGTTACATACAGTAGGCTAACATCCACAAGTTCGGTTTTGACAAACACCCACACAGGAGTTTTTGTACTATGCTACGCACCACTTGGAATATCACCTGATCGATTTCTAACCAGCACTCCTTCATCTGAAGATATGCCAACTACAACTCGGAAATTTCCAAATGGTCGGACATCTTTCGTTTCAACATAGTCCTCGTGTTTGAACTGTTTTTGATATTCAAGAGAGCCATCGTTGATAGAAAAACTGCATATACACACATATTTCATTCTGTCCGTCCATCGTGCAAATATTACTTGGAGAGGAGAGTATATAAGACTCGAAGGATGCATATCCTCGAATCTTGTGCTATCAGCGGCCTCCACTAGCCCCACACGAGTATCCCTTGAACCTATAATTGTCGGACCCTCACCCATGTTCAGTCAACGCAGTCTATCCGATCCAGGTGATATAGACAAGTTTACCACTTCGGTGTGTTCTAGCATCCCGTCGCTAAAGCACTAATCGCTGGGAACAGCACGTGCAGAGACCTATCGCACCGTCAATATACCTATATCTATTCGAACGTCTCGAAGACTCCGTCTCTGCACGCCCAATGTCCCCCACAATTCAACGTCTAATCCGCGAGGAAATGGACAAACTCTTCGGTGCTACCGACCAAAGTGCCGTCCCTGTCGCCCCAGTACGTTCCCGCTATTGCTGTAATTGTATACCTTAGGGGTAGATGAAAACCATACAAAATCAATTCCAGAAACTGTCCAGTTTTCCGAACGAACTTTCTGTCATTCCCACTCGCGTTTGGTGGCGTCGCACTGTCAGTGGATTGATCAAGGAGTGCCTAAAAGTGTGGAGCGCGGATTGTATGCAAGACTGCGCCAACGCATTTTGCCGATGCGCGCGAAATCAAGAACTTAAGTAGTGGAATCCCGATCAAATGTGTCTGGAAGGAATGCGGAAAGTCGGTGAAACGACGAAATTTTATTCGACACATTCGCGAACCACATTTGGGCCATGCTTGAGAGAAGAAGAAAAACCACTCCATTAGGTATATCGAAGACGCAATAGACGATGACGAACGGCTCAATCTTTCTTATAGATCAATCGACCATGCATGCATTTGAGTTCACGGTTGTATAAGGAATGTTTATAGTGCACGTCCTGGTTTCTATACCTTTCCTTTCTTAAATCACCGAACGGTTTCCTTCTTGCCTGTCGTAGATTACAAAGTGTAGCGTTATCCTTTCCTTTCCTTTTCCTATCGCTTTGGCTATTTATGCCCCCCCGTCAGGTCGCTAGTTTGTGAATTTGTGCTGGAGGGCTAGTACCTATATATGTATCTAGCTTTTATGAAAATCGATATAACAGTTATCATACAACGATACGCACTATTTGGAATCTTACCTGTTCTCTGTCCAACACTTTGCCAGCTGACATGTTCCGCACCTCTCGTTCGAGCGCCACAGCAGTGAGCCTCATCGTACGAGGGCCCTTTCGGCCCTTTTGACCACCCTTGAATTAGTTTATTGACTTTTCCTCGCTAATTCCAGTTACGTTGTATGAATATTTTAACATTTTTAGTTCGATCTTGACCTGTTGTATCAGAAACCACCCGAAAACAGCTGACTGACAAGTTTTCAACATGAATTCAATTTTATCTTCAACATGAATAGCAGAACCGGAATGCACTCGGTGGTCAAGTCCAACGGTTTATCAGATATGCATCCGGTCCGATGGGCCGGACGGTAGGCTTTCTAGATGGATATCAAGAATACATGTTCACGATGTTCACA
>JBBPMM010000314.1:0-16340 GCA_038090335.1 Solioccasus polychromus
TTCTCCCCATTTCAACACCCACATGCATCGCAGAATCTGAGGGATTTGACTGTGATTGTGCCGACTTGTCGCTGCAAGGAGTCTCTTTCTCCATGATTCTCCGTAGGGTGTGCGTCTAAGACACCTCGAAGTGTAGTACTACTACTTGCGCTAGGGATGTGGCTTGAACACGACGTAACCTGTGGTCACGTTCGACGTTAATCTCCATCAGTAATTGAATAATTTAGTGTTTTTTCTTACTGGAAACAAGTAAGTATCGGGCAAGTTTGAGGATGAGTACGGGCGGTAAAAAGAGGCTAAGTGCTGTGGGTATACCATGATCAACTGCAGTAACCACTAGCTTATCTTACGCAATCATTTGGTCTGTCATTGCTTGCTAAGATATGATGACAAATGGTGATCTTCCAGAATTAGCACTTGTCTCTGGTTACACACAGGACAGCTTCTTGTGAGACAAACAGGACGAGTATTGGTATATTCCCCTTCGCTATCTACTAATTATCCTCCCATACCTGGGATTTTCGAAACATTCACCCCGAGCCGTCTGTTTTGGTTCGCCGCATTGCAAGGAACAGTGCTCTACTATCCCATCTTGTAGGTGATATGCCGCGCCCCCTCGGTTTTAGATCCGGACTTAAATGCTGAGGAACGATGGGGTTGCGGAGTTTATCCTCTCTTGCACCTATTTGCCATCGATTGCTTTTTCACGATGTCAAGTGAAGCCCAGCTCGAAGCGCTCCTCGAGATCATTAACACGTCGGCCCGCCAAGCAATTGCCGAATACAAGAAAGGCGGCAACGAAGTCCCTACGATCCACTCAAATTCATTCCATCCCATCGATTTCGCAGAAAATACGGTCGCACTGAAGAAGGCTGTGAGACTGCTCGAGGGTGCCTGCCAGCAACTATGTGCGTCCTTGGCGCCGCCTCAGCACACTGTTCAAAATGTGAGTCGCATAACAGTGACGTTTTTTCAACCGTGGAGACGACGGATGACACGACCTGTCAAAGTTTGCCATGTCGTTCGAGTGGGCATGTGTCGGCGTCGTTATCCGTGCGAAGGTCGCAGACACGCTGGAGAAGTATCCCAAGGGTCTTCACATCGATGAGCTTGCTAGGCGAGTCAACTTGGAAAAGGGGAAGCTAGCTCGGGTGCTTCGCCTTCTTGCGACCAAGGGGTGCTTTACTGAAGGTAAGGGGTTCTACTTCCTCACTTGGTTCGTTTGTTCCGCAACTCGTCTCCTCCCTAGTCGAGCCAAATGTCTTTGCCAACAACCGTATCTCACTCATTACCCTCTCGACTTCCAACCCCGGTGCTCTGTCACGCATCGAGGCAGAGGATGTTACCCAAGGTGCAGTTGTGTTGTACGAAACAATGACGGAGCCAGAGTATGCGACGAGTTACGATCCCGATAAGGCACCTCTTATTTACGCACTCAAGAAGAGAGGTTTCGAGGGCAGTTTCTTTGACTGGATGAGGGATGACGTAAGTAGCTTATATTTGCCATTATTCTTTCTGGGTTTTCTGACCTTGTGGTGCTTCCAGGGTGAGAGACGCGAAGTGAGATGCGTGGTCGCCGCTCTGTGAACTAGCGTCTGATAAGCCCGAACAGAACTATCACCGTGCTATGATCGGGCTTAGCTCCATAATGGGTTCTCTCGCCGTTTTGCATCGTGAGTGAAGCGATCCCCAGTTGACCAGCTGCGTCAACATTGTCATATGGCAGACTACCCGTGGAATGAGGTCAAGACAGTTTGTGATGTTGGCGCCAGTGTTGGAACGGTTTCTATCCCTCTGTCGAAGATGTACCCACACTTGAAGATCACCGATCAAGACTTGCCCGAGGTCCTGGTTCAAGCTAAAGAAGTGAGAAAACATTCTTATTTATCGTGTGACCGCTTCGGGGAACTCAATTTGCTTTGCGACACAGATTTGGGTCAAGGACGCACCTGAGGCACTGCAAAGCGGGCAGGTTGAGTTCGTTCCTCTCAACTTCTTCGAAGAAACTCCTGTCAAGGATCAGGATGTGTACTACGTGTGTTTCTCGTTTCCTGGTCTTCCATTCGGACCGAGCGAATACCAATTTTGATAGCTGCGCAACATCATCCATGACTGGCCCGATGCAGAGGCTGCAATCATCATGAGGAACGTGAGAGACGCAATGGGTCCTCATAGTCGGCTGCTGATACGTGCGTCCGTCCCAGACTACCGGTTGTCTACGATCTGACATGCATCATTTAAATAGACGATTACGTCTTGACGCCCGCCAGCCGTGATTCCAACGCGAAGTCATATGGTGCAGATGTTGCGCCCGAACCAATGTTGCCCAACTTTGGAAATGGAAACAACCGGATGTATCAACAGGACTTGAACATGTGGTTTATACACAATGCAAAGGAACGGACGCTCGATGAATCGACTGCGTTGGGGTGCGTTTCGGCTTCCCTTTTTCGTAACATGTTCGTGTATGTCTGACTGGGTTGCTTTTCACAGTTCTGCGGCTGGCCTGCGGTTGGAAAGGGTGTACGATCTTGCCGAGTCTGCGGTGCTCGAGTTCAAGCTGGCTGCCTGATGGGGATCATGTCGAGACTGGTCCCTCATGAGTTGTTTTTAGCGGCGAATGTTGTATCACTAGTGTCGTTTTTTTGCATATCTCCATCACGCCTAGTCCCCGTCCGCCCTCAACGGGCATAGATCTACACGGCGGGTCAATGTGATTCAACAACGTCACCCGTCATGGCCTTCGTTTCGAAATGTTATTCAGAGTGAGATACCAATTAGCCATCAATCACTCAAAGTCGATCGATGATAGTACGCCTGATAAAACGACTATATTTCGATCAACGTTGCACAAGGTGATTACGTTCAGTGATCTGATTCGTAGCTATTCCTGGTAGGGATCAAGCAATCTTGTAAGAGTAGGAAGTGTAATGGGAATGATCGTCTTCCTATTTTCAAGGGCAGATGCGCCGCGTTCAGGGTATCCAGAGATGGGCTTATTGACTTAGGATAGTGCGGACGAATGATTCATAGTTGACGTTTCCATCGCTGGGAGAAAGGTCAGAGAAGAGCGATGGCAAAAAATGCTTTCACGACGTACGCTCCAATCTGTACCCCCTTGAGTAACTCGTCCACCTCCTCGTCCGTCATCTTCTCCCCGAGCTGAGTGAGCACATATCTGAGCTCTCCAGCGCCAATGAACCCGTTTCCGTCCTTATCGAACACCTGGAACCCACGAATGAACTCCTCTGCGCCGACCGTCAGTTCCACGTGCTTGGGATCCCGACACGAAGAGGCCCACCTGGCGTTCCTGCGGGCTTAAATCCATCAGGTCGGTTGAGGATCGCCAAAAATGTCTTGTAGTCCACGTCGCGCGGTGCAGAAGCGATGATGTCGGCGACCTCTGCCTGTGTTGGGTTCTGGCCAAGCGCGCGGAGGAGATCGCCCAGTGTCTCCCTCGGGATGGCGCCCGTACCTCGCTTATCGAAGAGCGCGAACGCTTCCTTGTATTCTGTGTGTATGGTCTGTCAATCGAGGCGACCTGGAAGAAGGAGGTGGATGGAGAGTACCTGAGTTGTCGCTCATGTGAGTGGCTGGATGAGTGGTGGTTACGAGACGTTTCAAGCGCTTGTGACTTGAAATTTCGTTCAAGCCTTACTTCATTTCGCCGACTAACCACAAGGTCGGATGCCTGCCTAAGCATCAACACTTGCTATTCAACGATGCCTCCCGGTGAGCAGTGCAATCTGGTCCCACTGTAACACGTGCATCCTACAAAACTACGCACCTCTGGCTCCAATAATCCACTCCGCTTGTAGTTTTGAAGGGACAAACGATTCGTTTCTTAGGATCTGATACTTTAATCGGGGCCAACGTCTGCTTTGCCCACTCCCTTCGTATTCCACGTCTAAATATTGACCGCCGCAGTTTGAATTGTGAGATCTCACCAGCTGTCAAGATGCTGTGATGTCGTGGATTCATATGATTGCACGAGGCCCCCATCCCAACACTGCATAAGTTAGCAGAAACTCGGTCGCTGAGTAACATGCAGAAATATTCAAACCCTTGGGAAATTTCCCACTGGAAATGGATCCACGAAAACATAGGCCATATGGAACTTGCCAATTTCCGCTGGTATGTAAACGCATTAAGCTTCTTTACTCTGCAGGGCGCTGTATCATTTACAGAGAAGCCCAGGGATGTCAAGAATTTTGTCTTCTATGAAGCGCAAGGCTTGGCTACTACACAGAGATTGTTCTTGGCGCAGAAGACATCAGGTGCCGTGTTTGACGAGACAGGAAGCACACGCATGTTTTCGTGCCAACAATCTCATCGTCCGATCTTGTACACTCTTTTTAACTGCCGTCGCTCGCTCGATTCACACCCTATGCCTTCCCTGAGCGGCGCAGCTTCTGCGGTGATATAAGAACTTTGCTGCTAGCAAACCATCGTCCCCCATTATTTGAAACACTGCCGACAGGTCATGGAGGCCGCAGCTGCATTTGCAAGCCAAGCGTTTGACTATATCGTCGTTGGTACGTGACTCGGGCGTTGCTGTGAACGACTGACGGACGCAGATACCACGTTCAAGGGGGTGGAAACACAGGGTTGGCGTTGGCCACATTGTACGTATCACGTTCTGTCGTCCGGAGGGCGCTGATCGAGCATCCTAGACTTTCTGCGAAACCGGACGTGCGCGTCGGCGTCATCGAAGCTGGGTTGAGAAAGGACGATGAGATGATTCTCTTGCCAGGTGGGTAGCGCAGCAGTGCCCGCGTCTTTTCTTCTCTTTCACACCCGAGAACTACAAGGCATGGTTGGGAAGCCGTTGGACAGTCAGTTTTCGATCTGCCTTGTTGCGAGTCTGCATTTTGTGACAACGTCTAGATCCCGACTATGATTGGTCGTTCCGTACCACGCCGCAGGTGCTGGCCAACAACCGTAGGATCCCGATCCCTCGAGGTAAAGTGCTCGGCGGCTCGTCCGCGTTGAACTACATGGCCTACACAAGGTTCGTCTCTTGTTTCTCTTTTATCGAGCCGTGGTTCACAAGGGCTAAAAATGAACCAGGGGTTCGAGAATAGAGTTCGACGGTCTGCACAGTTTATCCCGAAAACGTCTGTTTGAACTCATGCCACATTGTCTTTTTATATAGACTGGGAGAAGCTGGGAATCACAGGTGAGAAACGACTTGGCGCGGTGATGGATGGGCAGCACTGTGACCGTTTCCAGGCTGGGACTGGAACATGATCCGGGACGCTGTCAACGCCTCGGAGGCATGGACGCCACCCTCGGACTATGCTAAGTTGCACAATGCGGACGACGTTGCGCATAACCACGGCAGGTACGTGCAACGTTGGTTACAGAACGAAAAGTTTCGAAGCGCGTCTGTAGGCGAGGATACGTCAAGACGACCGCGTACAGCTACTACTATGATCTCGTTCAGCCGTTCTTCAACACCATGAACAAGCTGGGAGTGAAGACGAACTACTCGGAAGTATGTTTACCCGGGGCTTTCCAGTCTCCGTGTACTCACCATGACCAGGCTTCAGGCGATCTGATTGGCATATGGACGTATACTGCTTCGGTCAATCCCCAGACGAACACTCGGAGCTATAGCACAAACGTAGGTCGTATGCGCGCGGGTGCGGCCACGCTGGAAACGGAATGTTGACCCGACTTGTGCCAGGCGTATTACGATCGTGTTTCCAGTCAGCCAAATATCGTCTGTCTTACAGGCGCCTATGCGTCCAGAGTGGTCATGTCGAACAACAAGGACGGACCGCTACGTGCGCTGGGTGTCGAATTTTACAGCTCAGGTCAACTTTTCTCTGTTTCCGTACGTCGTGAGGTGATCCTCTCGGCGGGTCAGTCGGCCAATCAATGTTCGAATTTGGGAGTAAATTATGCTTATTCCCGTTGACAGGTGCCCTCCAGACGCCTCAGCTCCTTGAACTGTCTGGTTCGTGGAGAGACTTGGTAGACATGGACCACTCTGAGAGCGTTTTCAGGCATCGGGAACCCAGACATCCTTCGAAGGCTCGGGATACCCCTCAAGATCGACCTGCCTGGTGTCGGAGAGAACTTCCAGGTACGTATATAGATGTCACGTAAGTTGTCATCGACGGTTCTACCCTCCATACAGGATCACTTTACGGTGACTTTGGGCGCGGAGCTCTACAGGCAGCATGTCACCGCGGACGACCTGTCGTCAGAAAGCTTCATGCAGGACCGCCTTCGGGAATACAGGGAGACGCGACGGGGCATGCTCAGCAGCACACTGTCAACCTTGGTCTTTGTCCCCACCTCGGCGTTCGTTCCGGCAGACAAGATGAAACGGATGCTTGCCTCGCTCGACAGGGCACTGCAGGCGCCGGAGATTAAAAACTCGCCGTACAAGGGGTGGTACGACCTGCAACGGGCCTGGCTCGAAAACGATGGGGTCGCACAGCTAGAGATCATCCTCTTTCCATGTACGTCACGTTCTCTCCGGTGCTCTCGCCCGGGTAATGACGAAATATCGTGGGTTCCGACAGCTTACACGCACGTGGGATGCACGCGCGAAAACGCGAGGCATTATACGATGTCTGTCTTTCTCCAACACGCTTGGAGTCGCGGTAAGGTGAATCGTGGGGTTTTCTTTTTTTTTCGTTTCCGACCTCGTTGACGCCAATGTAGGTCCACGCCACGTCGAGTTCTATCTTTGATCCTCCCGCGATCGATCCGGCGACGCTCGATTCGCCCGGCGACGTTGGTCCGTCCTCGTCGTCTTGTCGACCCGTCTTGGCCTTACGACCCGCTGTATAGATATGATGATGCTCCTCGAAGCGGTCAAGTACGCATTTCGAATCATGCAAACGGGGGCGCTGGGCGATCTGACGGCTCGGATCATCGAGCCGCTCCCGACGTGGTCTGACGAACGGCTTCAAGAGTATATCCGGTCCATGGTCAAGAGTGCGCTGCATCCGATTGGTCGGTGTCCTTTTTTTCTTTCTCTTTTTTCCGGTCTGTTTCTTGACAGTGACGTGGGTGTGTACGGGTGACTATATAGGGACGGCTTCGATGCTCCCGAGATCGGCGCATGGGGTGGTGGATAGCGAACTCAAGGTGCGTTGGACGACGCCGCCGCGAGACGCCATGCGAGGGGCTCACATGCGTCGCCTAGGTCTACGGGACTGCAAATCTGAGAGTGGTGCGTGCGTCGAGCGTGTACAATTCGACCGACTGACGACGGTTGCAGGCGGACGCGAGCATCTTTCCCATCGTACGTGCCTGCGTCGGCCTCTCGTCTCGATCGATGGAAAAACTCATGGTACATGTGCATAGCACCTTGGGACGCACCCTCAGGCGACGCTCTATGGGTAACTCGTTTGCCTTTTCTTCGCGTTTCGACGAACGACCCTGACCAGTTCGCCACGCACGACAGGCTCGCACATCGTGCGGCGGACATCATCCACTCGCACCAACGCGTCACGTCAAAACTCTAAGTTTGCGTTCATCATCTTCTTTTACAGACGTGTATGTATGCATGTATGCTCGAATGTACAACCTTGTTTGTTGTTGCACGGTAATATGACACCCGTGGGCTGGCCCCGAAAATTATGGTGGAAAAGCTGCGTTCTCTATCCCGACGACTCGTTTGCATCACGCACCGACGACGCCCGTCCATGTGTCGACGAGATCGATGACACAGTAGCCCTTGACGGGGACGTATTGTTTCGTGATCATCTTGATCGCTTCTTGTGCAACCATGCCGCCGAGGAAGGCGGCCGTATTGGGGAGCTCAGCAGAAGGAGCGCGAGCGCTAAAAAATCGAGGGTTGTGAGACATGCAAACGGTTGACGTGAGGTGCTTACAGCTCTCCGATGGCCTCGTCGAGCGCCTCGGGCAGCTGGACGTCGTCGCCGACGATGCGCTGCACCTGTTGGCGAAGACCCTCGATCGACGGAGGTGACCCTGGAATGTGGCCTTGCAGCGCGAACAGAGCGGACAGTGCCAAGTGCGTCGACGTCTCCTTGGGAGAGGCACTCAGTGCATCGGCTTTTTTTTTGTGCATGGTCAGCGCAAACGTTGAGACGGTCAGGACGGGGAGATGTTACCCAGCGCCGCCTTGTCCCGATCAAACTCGCCCCATTGCCTCCCTCGAAGGACCCGCAGCGCATGCGCATTCTTGACGAAGAGGTCGACGAGCGCGTCGTCGACGGGCGCGTGGAGGTGGCTCATGAAGGCCTGTTTTTCCTCCTCGGCGCGCGTCTTGTAGAGCCGCTGGAGGTGGATGTAATTGGCCGTGTTCGACTTCATGTCGGGCAGGGTGGAGGTGAGCGGGAGGGTGTGTGTCTCGGATTGGTCGGTGAACTCCTTGAGGGCGGCGACGAGGTGGAAGAATGCAGAGGGCTTCTGGCGGAGCGCCTCGGGAGAGATGGCGGGATCTTGGAACAAGGCCGCAACTTCCGAGGGGACCTGGGAGGGGGGGGTAAAGAAGTGAGAGACGAGCGAGGGACGGGGCGCACCTTGGTCTCGGTCCAGCAGCGGTAAGCCTGTGTTTCGGCCTCGTCAAAGTTTTCTTCGTCAGACTTGATTTTCATGGCGAGGATCTGCTTCTTGAAGTCCTGCCGCTCGGCATATGTTTTTGGAGGGTTTCCATCGTGCTGATGGGACGGAGGTGGAGCGTTGGAGGGTCAGAGAACGCAGGGTGTACGTACGGCTTTCTTCCAGTCTTCGAGGGCGCGGACGAGGATGACGACATAGGGGACGTGACCGTGTTCGGTGGGGTCGAGCGCGTCAAAGTTGAGGGCCAGTGCGTGCTCGCGGAGGGCTGGGAACGGCTTGTCGATGCGGAGCGATGGAGCGGTTTCCGAGTGGGATTCGATGACTGGACAAGGCTGAGATGGGTTATCGGACACGATAAAGGGGCTCACTGGTTTGCTCGTGGAATTGGATGAAAAACTCGGCGAGAAATCCGGCAGAGCGGACGACGACGAGCGGGGGATTCGAAGGGGCGCTCCAGAGGAGATCGGAGAGCCGGTCGAGGAGGGGGTTGTCGAGGTTGTGTGCGATGACGAGGGAGAAGGAGGTGATCCAGGCGGGGTCATCGTCGAGCACGGCAGAGAGCGGGCGGGTGTCAGCACGGCCATCGACGTTGTCGTTGAGCTCTGTGAGGAGGCGCACGGCCTCTGTGGCTCTGTTCTTTGCGATGCTGTCGAACCCGTCGAGGAAAAAGTTGTTGCCCGCGTCTGCGTGTGTGACGCGCTCGTGGTCGAGGATGGTGAAGTGGCCGATGCCGGGGAGAACGAGGTTCTTGAGGATGGCGGTGGACGTGGCGCGGCCGGATACGATGAGCACGCGAGCGGACTCGAGCGCGGCCTGTCCGCTCGCCGCCCAGAGACTGTCAAGAATGAATGAGCTCGTCGTCGCCGTCGATGTGCACGTACCGTAGCTGGCGGTCATAGCGCCGCGTTTTGCTGTCTGGCTGAGCAGAGGTCATCGTGGTCAACGTTAAGCTCCGACCATCACCATCATGTCCTACGGCGATCTCGCGACGTTGCTCGTCCTCGAGTCCCGCCGCTCGACGGCCAGCGACACTTTCCTCAAGTACAACAACGAGCTTGTGAGATCGATTGTCAGAGAACAACGCGAGCTCGACAGACTCGCCGACGCCCCCGACGTCACCCCCGCCCTCCTCGTTTATCAGACCGCCATCATGCGCAACAAGCGCTGTCTCCTCGCCTACCACAAGCACAGGCTCGATCGTCTCCGCGATATGTACTGGGGCGTCGGCGGCGCCCTCCCCCATCTCCTCACCAACCCCGATATCCGTAGCAAGCTCTCCCCACACGAGGTCGACTTTCTCCGTGAATACGGCGCATCCGTCATGGACTATCGCGCCGGCTTCTCCAACGAGCTTGATATCACCGCCAGTATCACTCAACCCCCCAAGGATCTCCACGTGCTCGTTCGCGTCGTTCGCGACTGTGGCGTGATTCAGACAGAGCTTGGCAGTATCGACTTTCAAAAGGGCCAGCGCTTCATGGTCAGACGCGCAGACATTGAGCATCTCATCGTCCAGGGCTACCTCGACGAGGTATAGCCCCGAGTATTTGTTTGTTTTCAAGGCCTTTGCCAAACAGTCTCAAATCGGAAGTCCAAACCCTCGTTCCTTCATGCAACCAGCACTGCGCAAAAATATTTCATCGCCTTTGAAAATCCGTGTCGCGACACATCCCCGCATATTTCCCAGACGATACTTGACCGAAACACCGCTCTTTTGCCGCCATCCTGCCTTTCATGTTTCGCTCTCAAATGGACCACCCCTCACCATGTTTACCCCCAACCATGCTCCACCAGACCCGCCCGAGCAAATCTCGGATTTAGAGTGGGAGATTCGAACTGGTAGGGTTCGGACTGCACCTCTTCACGAGATGCTCTGATACGACGCGTAGTCTGTTTCCTGTCCCCATTCCATGTACTCAGGGCGAGCCATCTACATCCTCGAAAGAACGCTGCCAGAATTCTTCCAAGTTGGACTCGTGTCCAACATCGATCCGACGACGCCGGACATTGTCGATGTTCCGCCGTCCGAGAACGGGAATGTGCAGAGCATATACAGTCCGTCGATTCGCTTGACGTACACGCCACCGGCGGCGCTGCCACCTCCTTTTCCGAGAACCCTGTCGCTCGAAGGTGAGCATGTTCGTGCCACAGGTGAAATAGCTCCTGAACCTGCATCAGGACTTGCATTGTACATGGCGTCGTCCGTGTTTGTTCGACACACGATGAAGACGCTCTACTCTGATTTGCAAGTCGAGATGCGCAGGCTGGTGGTGCACGCGCCGCCGGGCACGCAGACGGGATCTGCGGCACGATCTCGAACGCGGGAAAAGAATGTGTCCGTTGGACTGACCGTGTATGGAACAACGCGTGTGAGCGGCGGCCTTGGGGAGTGGCAAATGTGGGTTCGTTCACTTCTCTTTTAGTGCTTGTGCTGACGGACTGCAGCGATTCGATGTACGGGTTTTCCCCCGTGAGCGGGCTGATCAACGAGCACAGAATCGAGTCGATATTGCCGGCGCCACATGAGGCCGCTTATGACGCGCTGCGAGCGTCGCTGAGCCAAATGTTTGGGATGAGACCGGCACATAAATAACAAAATGTATTACATAATTGGTTACCATCGTATCGAGCTGGATTTATTTCCCGGTCACGGCCCAAACTCGGATCGCTCTCTCCTTCCCTCGTTTTTGTCCTCAGTCCCTCGTTTGAAAGAGATCCGCTCCTTTTTGACCATGTTTGCCAACGTCGCCGCTGTTCTCATCGCCGTTGCCCACTGCGCGTACTTGATGTCCCCCTGTGCGACCCCGTACTGACGTTTACCCCATTCAGTCGTTCTCGCACAGTCTCAGACGTGCTCTCGTACCTACACCGTGCAGACGGGTGATATCTGTGACAGCATCTCTGCTGCTAACAATGTTTCGACGTGAGTCTCGTCGCACACCCGTTGGCCCCCTATTCATCTCGTTCAGCTACCAACTTGCCGTCGTCAATGAGGGCATCATCGACGAAAACTGTGACAACTTGGTTCCCGGAAACAACATCTGTCTTGGCTGGGAAGGTGATGACTGCAGCACGACTTACGTCGTCCAGGACGGCGATGACTGTGACATTATCGCCAACAACTGGGGTATAAACACTACCATGTTCTACTCCAACAATCCTCAGATCGACACCGTGGCTTGCGACAACTTGTACATTGGCGAGGTTGGCGATTCTTTTTCTCGTCGTGTCCCAACCTGACGTGCGTCCAGGTTGTTTGTACCGCTTCCACTGTCATTGTTCCTCCCCCGCCTGCCAGCGGCACCCTCCCGGGCTCTCAGATCCCTCCTACCGCTACCCCTGCTCTTCCCTGGTGCGATTAGATGGTCTGTAAATGGCTTGTACACCTGTGGCCAACACGGGCTGGTCTTGTCGTTTGCCCTCGTCTTTATTCTTGAAAATATCGCTTTAGATCCGACTTTTTTCTCTGTTCTTCTTCAACGACTTAATTGTCGGGAGTTCTTACTACCTATACCCAATACCCTTATTCGGTTACATACGGGTAGTACTCAGCGTTGCATCGTATGTGGGTCGTGATTCTGGTTGTTACGCTGTGCATACGAGGGAATATCAATCAGTCCTGTGGACATTATTGTTGTTGTTCATCATTTCTGTTGGTAACCATGCGGGATCGACACAGGTACCCGATCGACGTGGTAACTCCATGGTGATAAACTCCAAACTTGGCAACAACACCTTGTGTTTCACTACGACATCGATGATGATGCACATGCGATGATCCGTTCTATGCAAAATTACTTGCTCGGGCACTAACCTGTAGCGTCATATTCTCATGTGTCCCGACAGGACCTTCCCCTGGGCCGCGTTCACGCGATTATAAACCCCGAGGCGACATGATCGAGAGATTGATTGGGGCGGTCAATCTCGAAATATATATACTGTAGAGGCGTTGGTTCGGAAACTGGGAGCTGCTTGGTTATCCGAATCGCGTCGTGCGACACGACAACGTTAGGGTGATGCACCCCGTCTCGAGGTTGTCCGAATGCGCATCGAATCGGCAAAAGATTAATAAAGTATACGCGGATAGAAAGGGAGATGATCGTTATGGAGAGCCATGAAGAGGTTACCAGTGCGAGTGCAGATAGGACGGGGGGGGTATTTTCAGTAAGGAAGAAGCTCCCTTTGTCACTGCATCGCGCGGAGAGAGCGGTCTCCGCCAAGGCCCAAGGATGCGAAAAAAAAGGAAGTCTGTAAACTCAAAGCATCGCGGTATCGGATACGTAGAAAGCCAGTGTACTGCTTGCTTCCAGGCTGGCAGGTTCCGATCCGGACGTGCTGCCTGCATGCGTACCACTGCAGTTGTAACCAAGGGCTCAACTAGAATGGACTCGAAGATATCGATATTCTCGAGCCTATCCTAGTATGTACTTTTTCACAGACAACTTGACTCCAACCTATGCTCCCTCCTCATAATATAATACAGGAACTCTTTCTGTTACCAAGTACTCTGCACCAAACTTGCTTTTATACGCCCGAATTTGCATTTCGGCTCAGTATGAGGGACAGCCTGGAAGAGCCACACCATTGTCTCAGGCTCCATCCAGACAGGCTGAGCATCCTTGAGGCCGTAATCTTCCATTTCGCACTCGGCATCATCGTTTTTCCCAGCCCACCAGGTGTCAATGCGCAGGTAGCTAGGGTCGCTAATCCAACCGATGGGGGGACCAATAAAGTTCTCTGTCGGAGAAACGGCTGACGTCGAACTGTATAAACTGCAGCATAGATATCAAGGCGATAATATCAACAGAACAAGATGAACACACGGAGCAAGAGTTGAAAAGACTCGCCAAACTAAAGACAGAAAAGAGGTGGTTTTGCTAAAATAGGGGTCAGGCCGTCGAAGAAGTAGCAAGGACGCACGGAGCGAAAGCAAACATAACCCGTCAAGTTAGGTAAACGATAGACCTAAGGGTGATTATGCTGGAAGAGGTCGGAGCAATCGACGAGACTGGTTGAATACCAACAAGAAAATTTATAACGGTCGCAAATATACTGATCAAAGTTTAAAGTGAAGGAGTTCATCTCAGCAAAAGATTTCCTAAACGGTCAAAAGTATTTATTATTAAGACCGTCAGCTACACGACCCACAACGGCAATCGAACGTGTGTGAGGGATGACGACCCTCGTGCGTACCGAAACGGAACTCACGAGAACGCAGGATGTTTGCGACCCAAATAAGGTGTGTTGACTGATATATGTACATGACGAACCATGCTCGTGGCGGAATGCAGCCAGACGAACACGCCGATCGTGTTGGAAATCGAAAATAGAACGAAGCGAGAAGCTACTCGCGATGTCCTTGGTTGTGTATTGGGAGGAGGCGACGGTACGTGATACACTAGGCACCATTCGCTCGCCCGTTTGGGCACATGCGTCTACTTGGCCATAACCAACGTCAAGAGTAGAGCGTTCGACATCAACCATCATTTGTCGCGATATTCCTCCGACCCTATCGCATTTCGGCAAAAACGACCACGCTCGTGTCGGGTTCCAGCGCACTTCAGTTCCTTGATGGGACATTCTACTCCGAGGCGGACCTCGGCATTTACATAGGCCATCTCGTAGAGGTGGAGGGCTTATTGCTCCCCGTGAGAGCTAACTGCCAGAATGGAAGGATGCTATCCAGGACGACTGGGACGGCACCCAGGTCCGTGACTAGGAGTATAAAGGATACGTACCCCTTGGCGGGAATGAACGCCGCCTGGTCCTTCAAAAAGAAGAATGAAAAGGAAGAAGATCTAGTGGCCCAGATCATCGAAGCTTCGGCGTCGCTAGTCGCAGTCACTCTAGACTTTCGCATCGTCCCTGTTTTACTTGCATCTTTCATGTGCGTTCGACTCGCGATCGGCGGGTTGTCATGAATTTCATCTCGCCCGGCGCGGCGTACGCACTCTATCCTTTCCCGGCGTTTGAAGAGCAGAGTTCGCTCGGCATGCAACATGCGCGCGGCTGCCGCTACTATTGGGAGTACACCCTCAAGCTGCCGTTTATGCTGCCCAGACGGGCGTCAAGCTTCACCCGCCCTTAAGTCGCTGCTCGGAGCCGCTCAAGCGGGTGGAGGCTGCGACCAGAGTGCAACATGAATTGCTTCGGGTACCAGTGCAAAACGTATCCGATCCAGTCGACAGTGTTTCGGTGCAACTATGCGATCCCGGACGAACCAGTGATGGTAACGGTGGAACCGGTGGACGTATCAGCAAGGCAAGTATAGTCATATCCAGATTCCAAAAGAGGACTGGGTTTAGCACGATCTAAGTTGGTCCGTGTGATCAATGGCGGTGCTTATGGATTGATGCCTTCCGAACTTGAAGAGTTCCTTGCCGATGGTGGGCTCGTGGTTCGTGAGCAACAAGAAAAACTCGTTGCCCGGTCGGGAACTCGTTTCTGGGGCTATAATATGGAAGTAGCACCTTACAGTGGTCGGATAATCTATCATGATGGCAATGTGGCGGATGTAGATAGGTGCTTCGCGACAGTTTAGCTTGCAACTCACGATGGGTGTCGACAAGCCACTGTACGCCGGATTGTTTGCTTGTACGCCCGTCTGCGATATTGTGTTTCCTTGTCTCTCGCCTCGTTCGCTCGTCCGATTGGGTATGACATGTAGTCTCGTCTATGCAGCCGTAGCCGACTTCAAAAGTCGCGCGTTCAACATCAATCGTCACTTGTCCAGATACTTTACCGACCCCGTCGCGTTTCGCTCTCTCCAGGCCAAAACCAACTCGCTCGTGTCTGGCTCCAATGCACTGCAGTTCCTTGATAGAACGTTTTACCCCGAGTCTGATCTTGACCTCTATACCCATCCAGGACATTCGTTCGAGATTGCCGATTTTCTCGTAGGGGTCGAGGGCTATACCTACGTTCCGCGCGAAACGCGAGAGTCGGACTGGAAGTTGGCCATCGGGGAGCAGTGGGACGGCACGCGCGCGCGTTTCGTCCTACGCAGAGGTCGACAATATCCACTTGAAGGTATCAGCGGCGTTTGGTCGTTCAAAAAAACCAGCGTCAAAGGGGAAGAATTGAAGGTTCAGGTCATTGAGGCTGCCTCATCCCCCCTGGAAGCCATTCTCGACTTTCATTCCAGTACGTATAGTCCATTTATTCCGAACGCGTCGACCGCGTTCTGACGTGGGATTATAGCGGCGGTCATGAACTTTATTTCGTCCGACGCGGCGTATTCGCTCTATCCCGTCGGGACGTTCGAGGAGCGCTGTGCGTTGAGCATGCATCCAACCATACGATCCTCCACGTCGGCCATCCAGAAATACGTTCGACGCGGCTGGCGCGTCTATTACGAGCCCACCCCGTACGACAAGAAAAACCTCACGCGACCGCCGTTTATGCTCGCCGAAACGCGCTGGGTGGGCGATCGTTTCACGTGGGTGGTGCCTCTGGATCAGACGGGCATCAAGCCGCGCCCTGCGATGAGTCTCGCGTCGGCACCGTTCACAGTCGACCCAGTGCGCTGTAACGGGTGGACGATGAAGCGCGATACGCGAGTACGAAGGGGTTCTGAGCAGCGGGATTGGGTACAAGCCGTACACGCACCCAATCCAGGCGACCGTGTTTCGGTACAGTTACGCGATCCCGGACTTGAAGACGACGAAGATGATTCAAAAGTGGGCTATACGGCAGGGAAAGTATAGTCAGGAGCAAATTCCAAAAGAGGACTGGGTTTGGTGCGCTTTTCTTTTTACTTTCGCATTCATTTCTATTTGTTTGTTTGTTCA
>JBBPMM010000314.1:16350-31406 GCA_038090335.1 Solioccasus polychromus
ATTATTTATTTATTCTGTTAGAGTGACGTGCCGAACTTGAATATTTGGGTTAGGTTCGATGCCGACATGCCGAGTTTCTTGATGGCGAAAAATGAGGTTGATCTGGACTCTGGGTGTGTATTAATGACGGCTGTCCGTACTTGCAACTGATCGTTCTGTAGGCATGACAAACGCGCTTCGTTGCTGTTTTTACGGACATGAAGTGTGTCAGAACTGGACAGGACTGATTCATCTCAATCAGATAATGTACAGATCGCTAATCATGCATTCGTGTTCGTATATGATGTACGGCATTAATCCCATACATAAAAGCAATGTCTTGTCAGGAGATCAGAGTGGGCGAATGAGCAAGGTAGCAAACACAACCATGATCACTGTCAACGACCTTCTCTATGCAAAACTCTTTACTTGTCCGCTCGTCTGTGATCGGGCTTAAAATTTACTGTCTTTACCTGGAGCCGTAACCAGATTCAAAAATCGCGCCTTCAATATCAACCGTTGCTCGTCGCACTATGTCACTGACCTCCTTGCCTTCCGTTTCCTCCGGGCCAGGACTTACACGCTTGTGTCTAGCTCCAAGGTACCTCAGCCCCACGATAGAACGTCCTACTCTGACCTCGATTTCTACACGCATCCAGGTCATTCGTTCGATTATTGTAGAGTATGGGTACGCCTATGCTCCCCAGCGAAGGACGGGGGAAAAAGTCATCAGTGCAGCACGGAGAAGCATGGAGACGGGGGTCAGGACCATTGACAGCATCCACCCGCTGGAGGGGATCGCCGCAGTCATGATGAACTTCATCTCGCCCGATGCGACATGTTCGCACTATCCCCGTTGCGACGTTCGGAGAAGGAATTTCCCTTTGCATGTCTGCCGCGGACGGCTCGCGAAAGACGACCGAAAAGTACGATCTGCAGAGCTGGCACTTTTATTGGGTGGCGACGGCCAGTGACCCCGCGCACTCCTGAAACCCTCGTTTGTGCTCGGCCAGCCGCGCTGGGTCGACGATGCGAGAACGTGGTATAGGTCACGCGGGGATTCTAAAAGAAATTGGATTTGGTACGTGCTTTTTTTTCTCTTTTTGATTTGCAAAAGGGTGTCAGTGACGATGTGTTTTGATTGGGTTTGATGCAGATCTACTGTGGGTTCTTGTTCAACGAGGGCGTGTGCACATAAATTTTCGTAGCTTGAATACATTAAACAAGTCGACATTGTACCAATGGAGTGACGTCACGACACAAGCGAGGCTCCAGTGGCGGTCGGATTCAAATTTTGACTTGTCCATACGATAAATTATTCTGGTCATCGACGTCGTCAGCTTCCTGCATGTCTTGCACACTCCACGCTCGTGTTTTCCTTGCCGCTCTTTGTCTCGTGTCCGTTGCTATCATCGTCGATTCTCTGCTGGCCAGAGACTGCCAGTCTATGTCACCTCCCGAAGCTGTTGATCCTCCACCGACGCCGGTCCAACACCACCGCGACGTGGGCGACTTTGCGAGCGTGCTGTTGAGAGCGATTCGTGCGTGTCCTCCCATTTCGCGCCATGGAAAAGCACTGATCCCTACACCACAGTCGACGCCCCCCATTCTTGGGAGTTGATCGTCAATGGCGTGTTTCACTCCTTCGCATTCTGGGCCGTTCTGGGCGTGACAACGCTTGGGTGCCAACACGTCAATACGTTCAGTGTTGGTGCGTTTTTTTTTGGGTTGCTGGTGACAGGGAGGGTGACGAGCTAAAAAAAAAGGCGTGTTCGACTTTGTGTCCCTGCACCTATCTTGTTTCGTGTCTGGTACGTGTCGTCTTATTTGCATTAAGCGATCGTCGATTGAAAAGAAACGCTTAGCCTTGCGGACGCGCGTTGCGTCGCTCGCACCAACGATCGTCGTCAGCCCATCCACCCTCAAAGTAACTCCGCCTCGACTACTTGTCACCGTCTCGTCTTCCACCGGCTTATCTCCTCAACGTCAGCATCGTTTTCGCAGACACACACGATCGCCCAGCAGGGTAGCCGAGATCACGTTTTGACGTCGAACCTTTCTCTACGTACGATATTTCTTGTCGTTCTTTATACCTGGCCATGGACCATATCGACGGAGTCTCGGACTTTGCTAGGACCTACCTATTTTAATATTATCCACCCCTTTTTTTCGAACGACGATGACGATGCAACAGTGAAAACGATGGACACGATGGATAATACATGCACCGCTGTTTGCGCTTTTTCAACTCCCTAGTCTAATTTTACTGTACATATGGAACAGACAGACTTGACAAGATACGGTGTCGGTAGGCGTACGCTGTGCTCTTTGATTCACCTTTCCTTGGGTCAAGCGGTCGTTCCTGGAAAGAGTGCACTTCGTGGATAAACCGAATCGGTCGGTATCCTGGTGGGGCAAGACTAGTGGTCCATGTCAAATTTGTGTAAAGTCGGAGACGACAGCAAAGGATCATACCTCCTTTCCATAGGTCAATAATGCATTCCATCACTAGTATCCGACCTAGTACATAACCAGCCATGCGGGAAATGCAACGAAAAGCCCTGCGTTTCTTGCTCCTGGCCGATGCTACTCCGCCGTGAGTAATTACAATGTCAACCAACGGAAGCTACGCGTACCACGACACGGATCGCCCCAGCTGGCGGCTCGGACGGAACACCCGTCGGTTGTACTTAATGGCAATGCACGAGCGGGAATTCAGCTACTACGACAAGGGTCAGGATCGCTAGGGAGATTTGAAAACGGTCGCCTTGGTCGCCGATTTCGGACGTTATACATAACATTTTCGTGAGTCGAGCGCGTACGAAATCGACGAACGACGAACAGGTTTTGAAACGTCTCGCTGTAACAGTTCGTCAGACATTACGGCTCTCCGTCCAGGCAAGTATCGAAAATGCTCACACGTGAACGCTTGCCCGGGGGGAAAGTTGAACTTCGTTGATCGGCGGCATTCACTCCGGCCGGTATTGAAGACTGGGATAAAAGGTTGGCTGGCGGACGCGAGTCTCCAGGAGGCTGATCGTCACGCGAAACCCTATTTTCGTTACTCCTGTAGAACATCTTACGCGCTAACTTTGGGAACCTCGAGACGTCACGATGCGACTTTGTCGTCAGATTGTCATCCCCAACATGGTTCGTGGGTCGAGTCGGCTGCGGTTGTTCCTCGACGTGAGAAATAAGTCCGGAGACGGTGGCTAGAGCAACACTCATAAAAAAGCGAAAAGAAGATTTAGAAATTACGGACTTCATCATAATTGAATGGAGGAGAATCATTGGATGGTAACTCGGCCTATACCATTGTAAGAACGCGTGTCGGAGGAAAGGGAGCCAAGTCATACATTGAGGAGGTCACTATTGTTGTCCAAATGTGCCTTGGATTCGGATGGACTGGATACTTGAAGTTCCTAGCATACGTTTATAAAGGGTCAGTATTAGCGTTTTTTTGCAGCACGCCAATATATTTATGTAAAGCAAAAATGCTCGCATGGAAAGGACCATATGACTCAGGAAGGACATCCCACAGACTATGAATGGTGATATTTCCTTCAACTTGTCTAGCTGCCAGGAAGCTACTATCCGGGGAAATAGTGATTGACCGTATACTCCCAGTATCCTTGACAACAGAACTAATAGGAGCCAGCGTCGACATATCTAGAATTTTAATGACATCCGACACAACAAACTTGCCATTGAGGGCTAGCGCAATTGAGTCGTCCGTTCATTGAGCGATTCGACAAGCTGTATTCCAGTGGAGACATCGAAAGACTTGATTTTTTTGTCTTTGCTGCCGCAATAATCTGCTTCCAATCGTGCGACCATGCAAGCGAGGTAATCGTGAAATGTGAGGGCGTGGAAGTCTGAATAACAATCAATTGGTTACCGTCTCGACTGCCGAAGAGTCGTATAGAGCCTCTGTAACAAGCAGAAACGATTAGTTCTCCGTCCGGGGAAAATTCGACTCCAGTAATACCACCGCCATGGTTGAGGGGACCAACTAGCCTCTGACCGGTGATGATGTCCCAAATGCATACGCTTGGTTTTCCACGGAAAGAGGTCCCAGTAGCAAAGCGTTTCGAATCGGGAGAGGCGTCGATTGAAACGACATCTTTCGTAGACTCTACCTGGATGAATTTTTCACAGGAGCAAGTGTATGGGATGGAGAGATGCGGCACCTCTCCATCCCATACACTTGCTCCTTGCTTTTCGGTTGTACAATTCTTCGTCCCTTGACGCGGGAATGGCCTCCAAATGCATTGATACTCCAATGCCGATCTCCTGGCCATCCAGGACTTGCCATTATCAGATTCCGTATCCAGGAAGCGGGTTCCGTCAGAATGGAATGCAACTGCGTATACTTTTTCTGGGCGACCAGTATTGACGACCACCATAGCGCAGTCTTCCTGAATATCAGCATTGTGCTACTCCTTAAAAATAATGCACCGGTCTTCACTGTTATAAACGACATAGAAAATGTGGATCTTGAAGACCGGAGTCAGCTGCCAGGGAAGAGCACAAGGTTGATGTTTCGGTAGCACAACCTTGATATTTTCTTTTTATCCCGGACTGGCGTCTGCTTCAACTCTATGCAGAACCCAGGCCTGTCCCCAAGCCTGAGAAGATATGTCAAAGACCGGAGGAGCAGTCATGAAGATCGGCATCGATTGTATAAGCACGAGGTAGGTCGGGGCAGCACTATGAGCGATTGCGAGCAAACACTCGGACAGGAGCACTCCTCAACAGCATTTCCATCAATCCATCCAATATGATATGCATCTCTAGACATATCAATTAGGGACATCGTTTCGCTTCTTCACTTCCAGATTTCACATAGCTTTCTTTGGATATTGCCCCACATAGAAGGAGACGTGACTACTTAGAGCACTTTGGATGAAACCAAAGACACTTTCTGTAATAAGCGTGGGGAGAGAAGGGCCGAGGCTGTTTGGCAAAAGCTTCGAAACCAAACAAACAACACCGAGCCAGTCAAATTTGACTCTGCGTTGACAAGATCATGAGTGCCATGGAAGTTGATGACATGCTCTACTTGAGTGTGCTTTCTTGTGCGCCAGTATACGATCTTATATTCACCTGTCTCTCCCCGCGTTCGCTCATCCATGTGGCTCAGACTTGTCGCGCTGCCTACGATGCTGTAGCCAACTTCAAAAGTCGGGCTTTCAACATCAATCGTCATTTGTCGCGATTCTTTGCCGACCCTATCGCGTTTCGTTCTCTCCAAGCTAGGACAAACACGCTTGTCTCTGGTTCTAACGCGCTACAGTTCCTGGACAGGACGTGCTACCCCGAGTCTGACCTTGACCTCTACACCCATCCGGGGCATTCGTTCGAGGTTGCCCGGTACATCACAGAGGTTGAAGGCTATACCTATTCTCCCCGTGAGGGCCAGGAGCCAGAATGGAAGGAAGCCGTCAGGAACGACTGGGATGGCACCGAACGACGAGTAGAAGAGAGCTTACACGGTATATATCCCATGTCAGGGATCACCGCAGTTTGGTCCTTCAAAAGGACGAACGTCACGGGGGAGGAATTGACGGTTCAGGTCATCGAGGCTTCTTCGTCTCCCGTGGAAGCCATTCTGGACTTTCATTCCAGTGCGTTGCCCTCGTTTTCGGCCTCTTATGTGCCTTAGCTCGTGTACTTTATCAGCT
Organism: Solioccasus polychromus; assembly: GCA_038090335.1. Classification (NCBI taxonomy): domain Eukaryota; kingdom Fungi; phylum Basidiomycota; class Agaricomycetes; order Boletales; family Boletaceae; genus Solioccasus; species Solioccasus polychromus. The sequence goes on from JBBPMM010000314.1 coordinate 22,014, forward strand.
ATTGTGATGAATTTCATCTCATCCGATGCGGCGTATTCTCTCTACCCTATTGGAACGTTTGAAGAACGGCGCGGCTTTGGTATTCTTCCTGGACGCCATAACCATGCAGCTGTCTCAAAGTATATCAAACGCGGGTGGCGCATCTACTCTAGGCCCGTTCCCACTGACCTAGTGCAGCCGACGCGACCGCCCTTTCTACTCGAACAATCACGCTGGGTTGGTGACCGGTACACTTGGATAGTGCCACTAGACCAGACAGGCATCCGTCCACGTCCTCCACTGAGTCCTCCTTCTGTGCCACTCAACTTCGATCCGGTGCTGTGCTACGGGTGGCAAGTGAGGTCTGCGTCGTTCCCACCCGATGGCTACCGGTGTCGTTGGCATGCAATACAGTCGACGGTGTTCCGTTATAATTATGCAGTGCCGGAGGAATCTACCGCGATCGAGATACGGCGGTGGGCGTATCAGCAGGGCAAGTATTGTCACGAGCAGGTTCCAAAAGAGGCTTGGGTTTGGTGAGTTGATCGGTTCATTTGCGATGACGGCGGCGATCTCATGACTGGGGTAGGTTTGATGCGGACATTCCAAGCTTTCTGCATGGAGAGTGAAATCGTGGTTTTTGCCGGCATCAGCAAGGTTGCTCTTGTAGATGTGTTTTTTCCCTTGCAACTGACCATTCGCTCTATGTTACCGTTGAGGCCATGGATTCAGTACAAGTACATACATTTCGCGAAAACTACGTACCATACATACATCTTGATAATATGCAAATGTCCGAATCTCTTTCTCCCGATACTGAGTAGTTTGCTGCAGTATGAGGCGCCATGCTTAGTGCGCCCTCGTACATTTATTCTACTCTTACAAATGTATGATTCTCGGAGCTATTTGGGCTCAGGGCGGAGTTCGGTGGAGGCATACTTATTAGCAGACCCCTTGCATGTGGGCATGCGCAGTATTCGGAGCAGGAAGATGCCAGTCTTTTGGAGATGCTTGCTAACATTCCTGATACGACGACAGCTGAATCGATCGTGTTTGGAAATGTCAGCTTCGATGCATCGTCGCTTTCTATTCGTTCTATGACCTTTTTCTGATATTAAATGTGTCCACGTCTCTCGTGCGGCTGCTGGGTATGGCGGAATATCTGCACATATATTATCCCACGATTTTTTGTTCTGCAATTTTCTTTGACCCTGCGCGCGGAATTTAGAATTAATGCTGCGCGACTTTTCACTATGTTGCGCGATTATTCACTGTGTTGCGCAATTTTTTGCTACGCTGCGCGATTTTTCACCATGATGTGTGACATCATTCCATGGGTTTTTTACGACTTTGAGACAACAATGTAATCTACGAACTACGGTCGGTACTAGTCATTTGTGTCAGCTGAGCTGCAAGCATTGCAGACAGCTTGGCAATGCTGGAGTGCAACGGACATGCAATAACATGAAAATGCAATGATGGCAATGCTGGGGGTCAATGAATACATCTTCCAGACTGAAATCTGCCTCTTCCTGAACAGTTGTCATCACTGACCATAGACCTGGAAATGAACTTGTTGTGATCCTCTAGTGTGAGGTGAGCTGAAGTTGATGGAAGCAGTGAACTTGAATGTGATGATGCTGACCATTGTGATGGTTAATATGAGAAGAATGTACTATGAAAACAAATGCAGCTGAGCTGAGCCAAGATAGTGCATGTGATGGAGTATGAGACAACAGCAGCGAAGACACTGCAAACAACCCCAGCAGTGACTCCTGACAAGTTGCACAGAAGATGTTATCTATGGAACAGCAACATCAGCATTGAGAGCACATCAAGGGCATGCCAAACGACTTACCAGAGCCACCAACACCACCCGGTATACCTGTGCAATGATGGGATGAGCCTCTGAGCTTTGAGCTCAAGGGGGAGTGCAAAGCAACCCAAGCAAAGCCATGGAGTGTGACACCAATGGGCCTGATGCATCAGAAACATCATATGGCAACCAGCACCCAAGGGAGAATCTGCAGAATGTGTTAGAACAAGTAAATGAATGCGTAGATGAAGAGAATTCACTGGGAAGTTGTCAAGTGTCAGGTCTGACGCTATTCCACTCTTGCTCCGAAGTTGGAGGGAGACAAAGTAAGCAGACTTGGGTTGGAGGTTGGTCAGACAGACTTGGCTTCAGCTACTCATGTGGAAAGCTGTGCCCTTACGCAATTGTGTCCTGTATTTTGGAGGATGAAGGTAGCAAGAGGTCAGATGCTTAGTTGGGGAGGAGTCTGAGCTAAGACTTGAGGAGAGCAGGAGAGAATAGTGGGGAACTTAGTTGATATTCGAACTGAGGAGAAGTCCTCAGCAAACTATGGTATTTATACATGAGTAGGCTGAAACAGTAGCAACAAGTGTTGGCTGCTGGTGTTACGCTGAGGCTAGTAACTCAGCTAGTAACTGCTTAGATATACTCGGTGGTATATGCTGATTCGTCGTTGAGGTAATCCAAGGATGATTACTATGAGAATAGTCCTCTCCCAATAGAGAGCGTCGACCCGTCCGTACGGGAGATCCTGCACAGTGGCGATAAAAAGGATCAGCTGGTATCTCACTCCTCGATGAGTGAGAGAAGTTCTTAGCGCGGTAGCTGAGAGTACTGGAATGTTGGTGACGGTCTCGCTCGTCCTGAGCGGCTTGCTGGTTACTAGGCTTGAATTGCGTAGAACTAGCTAAGGTACAAGGACGAGATATCTACCTATTTATAGGTAGAAAGGATGCGCATGGACCATGAGGAGAAAAGGAAACTATCTAGAATGTTCCGGAGGATTCCTAACTATAAACGGTAACCCTGAGCTCCGGTACTACAAGGCAAAATGGAAGAGAACGGAACATGGAAAAATATAGGAACAGAGACCGGGAAAAGTAGGGATAGACGGAAAGGATAGGAAAAGAAAAGAATAGGGGTCCAATAGGGGTCCATAACCATAACATTACCCCCTTCGTAGATAACAGCTCACTGAGCTGCATTATTTTCGCCACCTGAAGAGGAATTTTCCTCAATAACCCAAGAGAGTTCTGGAGGGTTAGTGGATTTATTAGGACAATACGTAACCTTATGTCCTCTAACTCCACAACCGTCACATGGAAGTCCTCGGCACTGACTTCCCAAGTGTCCCGGGGCCCATAGATAGCATTTTTGGCAATGGTATTCATGGCACTCCTGATACCAATGACCCCATTGTTGGCATTTGAAACATTGTCCAGACCGAATGGGGGTATCGGAAGGAAGGGTGTCCACGTCGATGGGATGGTCAGGGGTTCCCGGAGAAGGAGAGCGTGGAGGAGTAGCAGGGGGGGGAGCCGGGAGGTGGGTATCATTGTCATAATCATGAACAGGGGTAGACCACTCAGGTTGGGGGGTCCAGGTGGGTCTGGCAGGTTCAGGTACAGGGAGAGTTGGGGAGTCGTCATAAGACGAAAGGCGGGGCTGAGCGGGTACTACATAAGGAGTGGAGTGACATCTGGGACGACGACGTGGTCGGCGAGGGGCAGAAGTGGGAGGAGAGGGGGACGTAGAAGGAGGTGTGGGCGACAATAAGGAGGAAAGGAGGAAACGGGGTTCAATCCCATTCGTAATGGTGGGCAGGTATCCCGAATATCGAGTCTCCTTGGTAGGAGTGAGTCCGTCAAGAAGGGACTGAAGGATGGGAATAGTAGAAGACGGAATCCGGTTTACAAAGAACCAGAATCCCTCTTGATGCAGGAGGTCCAAAAGGTGGTCCAGCGTTTGCTGGGTAGACTGATCTATAGCCCGGGTGAAGGTGGACGTAATCCCCGAGCGGGATCGTTGTAGGAGCAGATCAGTAGTGTAGATTTGATGGTATAGGCGTACCATCATCTGGAGTGAGGTTGCTTGACCCCATAGAGGGTCATGTTCGACGCAGAAAAGAGGACAGGGATCGGCGAGGACGGTGCCGAAGAGAATATGGCGATATGAGACGGGGAGACGTTCAGCATAGATAGCGAGGGAGGACATAGTTGCTCGGTAATATGACAGATGAATGGAAGTGTAAAAGTGGGTTAGCGGAGTTTTTTAAAGATGTCTGCGAGCTTTATACTCCTGTAAGACCTCAGAAGCATTTCCTAAATTAGATTCTGGTTCCCAGGTATTCTCGGTGGAGGAATACCCTTTCCATTTTACAAGATATTGTCGTCGTCCTCGTGTTCCGCAGTGATTTAAGATATCTTCGACCTCCCATTCTTCTTCTCCTTCTATCTCTTCAGACAGGGGTTTTAAGAAATTAGGTCCGTGTTCGGGGGTTTCCCGATAGGAAGATAAGAGGGACGCATGAAAGACGTTATGGATTTTCCAGGACGGAGGAAGACGGAGTTCGTAAGCAAGGGGAGAGACGACTTTGGAAACTTCAAAGGGGCCTTCTCGTCGAGGTAGGAGTTTCTTGGAGGTGTGACGGAAGCGGAGGTTTCGGGCTTCCAGCCATACTTTATCTCCGACCTTCCATGGTTTAAATCTGGAAAAGGTCCGTTCCTTCATGATTCGAGCGGAATTCTTGTGAGCCGCGAGAGCTTCTTTCCGTGCTTCTTCCAGAAGGGAAAGACGTTTTTCCAGGGCAGGGAAAAACATTTTTCCAAGAGGGGGATATCCCCTAGGTTCGTAGCCGAACATGAGAGAAAACGGAGTCTTTTGAGTGGAAGAATGGACGTTGGAGTTGTGTGAGAATTCGGCAAGAGGTAGTAGATTGACCCATTTGTCAGGACGACCTTCAGAGAAGATTCTAAGGTATGTTTCTAGGGATTGGTTTGCTCGTTCAGTTTCGCCATCGGTTTGTGGATGATAGGCAGTGGAAAGGCAGAGGTCATAGCCAAGGAGACGAGATAATTTGTGAGCGAAAGCTGAGGCGAACTGGGGACCACGATCCAATATAACCGATGAGTGGAGACCGAAATGAGGGAACACCTTTTCTAAGAATAACTGTGCCACTCCTTCGGCATCTATGTTTTTTGAGCAAGGTGTGAAAATTACCCCCTTCGTAAGGCCGTGGTCGACCATGACCAAAATAGAGTCAAAACCCCAGATAGGGGGAAGGTCTGTAATCAGATCGATGGAAATTTGTTCGAAGGGGTGAGAGGCAACGGAGGGAATAGGAGAAAGCGGGGGAATGGTGGGATGAGTGTTAACCTTATGCTGTTGGCAAACTGTGCAGCCGGTGACAAAACGCCGGATGAAGGTGGAAAGACCAGGCCACCAAAAGTCGTGGGCAACAAGAGTATGAGTACGGAAAATACCACCGTGACCTCCGGTAAAGGAGGAGTGGACAGAGGAAACGATGTCGTGGCGAAGGGATTCCGGTACATAGAGGCAATGCCAGAAGTATAATTTCCCATTGTCGAACGTCCAGTCTTGGATGGAGGAGCGGGGAAAAAGAGGTGAATTCTCGAAGGACTTGGCGATAGCGTCGAGGACCAACGGATCAGAGGCAGATGATTGGGTAATTTTATCCAACAAGGCGAGATCGATGGAGCGGATAAAAACATTATCAGGGAGGAGAGTGACCGCCTGATTATCGTCAGCAGTGTTGATGTGGTCTTTACGAGAGAGTGCATCCGCAGGGCCCATCTGAGAACCCGGTTGGTGTATAAACTGGAGGTCAAAGTCTTGGAGGAAGAGAAGCCAACGAGCCTGGCGATGTGAAAGTTTATGAGGTTCGCGGAAATAAGACAGATTCTTGTGATCTGTAAATACAGTAACAGGAAGGGAAGTACCCTGAAGATAATGACGCCAGTCGTAGAGGGCATGTATGACAGCAAGTAATTCGCGATCATAAATGTCGTAATTTCGTTCAGCAGGAGATAGGGTCTTCGAGAGGTATGCACAAGGGTGGAGATCGCCATTGGCATCCTTTTGCATAAGAATGCCACCAGTAGCAACAAGGGAAGCGTCAGTCATAAGAAAGAAAGGAGCAGTAGTATCCGGTAATCGGAGGACAGGGGCTGACATGAAAATCTGTTGGAGGGTACGAAAGGCCGATTCATGTGATGTTGACCACTCCCACGTAGTCGCTTTCTTGGTTAAATCGATAAGGGGTTGAGTGATAGTGGAGAAGTTGGCGATGAATTTCCAGTAAAAGTTACAAAATCCCAGAAATGACTGAACGGCTTTGACGGAGGAGGGGGGTTGCCATTCTTTGATGGCATTTAACTTTGTAGGATCCATGGACGCTTGATGATGACCAACAATCATCCCTAGGTATTCGACCTCAGCGACATCGAAAGAGCACTTGGAAATCTTCAGCGAAAGATGGAGATCTTTTAGTCACTGAAGTACTCGTTTCGTCCGTTCCGTATGTTGGAGGGGGTCGGAGGAATGAATAAGAATATTGACCATATAGATGACCACCCATCCTTCAGATATGAGATCATGGAAACCATCATTCATGAAGGCTTGGAACGTGGCAGGGGAATTGCACAACCCAAAGAACATCACTGTTGGTTCAAAGAGTCCGAACGGTGTGATGAAGGCAGCCTTCCATCGATCTTCTGGCTTGATGAGGACATTATTATACCCCCATCGTATGTCAAACTTAGTAAAGATCGTAGAATCCTTCAACTTATCCAAGAGATCCGAAATAAGGGGAAGAGGATAGGCATTTTTGACTGTGTGGGAATTGAGGTATCTGTAATCTTGGCAAGGTCGTAAAGAGCCGTCCTTCTTGGGAACAAAGAAGAAAGGCGACGCCTGAGGGGATTTCGATGGTACAATCCGACCCGTTTGAAGATGTTCATCGACGAACTCTTTACAAGTTTCCATTTCTTTGGGGTTAAGAGGGTAGACTTTAGCGATCTTTGGTACGAAAGATTCGTCAAGATCAATTCCGTGGTCGAAGGGTCGGGAAGGAGGGAGAAGGTCGTGAGTTTTCTCCTTGAATACAGAAGAATACTCTTGATATTCTGGGGGTAGAACCTTCTCCTTCTTTGGGGCTGTGATAGCTGCTTCGGTGGCGATGGTGGTTTTCTTCAGTGATTCTACCAGATATCATTGGTCGAGGGCCTCTCCTTCGGCATTATGATTTTCGGACAAGGTGGGGATGGTGACAACTCGGTTAGTCCAATCGATAGATGGATTTACTTTGGTGAACCATGGGATTCCTAGAATCACCCGATCCCCCCCACAGTTTAGCACGAGGAAGTGAATGACTTCCTCTTGTCTTGCCATATTAATGGCTAGGAAGGCTTCCTTTCGGATGAATCCTCCCTTATTGATGGATCCATCGGCATTAGATGCTTTAATTGGAGAGGGAAGTCGTCTGGTGGGGAATTGATATTTGGCAATGGTGATAGGATCAATAAAATTTTCGGTGGCCCCTGAGTCGATGAGAGCATTTATTTCAGCAGTTTTCATTCCATGAGAAAGAGAGATGGGAATGCGAATAGATTTCTCTTTCTTACTAGTACAAATGATGGGAGTGGAACGTTCGGGAGGAGAAGACGCTGAAGCTTTCCTCCGTTCTAAAAACCCTGAATCCTCTCATTGGAAGATATCCTTGAGACCTTTGTCTCGTCTTCTTCGAAGCATTCCTGAAGGACGTGTACGAGTTCCTTCTGGTCAACCTTTCATCCCTTAAGGACCTTGAGATATTCGTCGAGTTCAGAAGATGGGGGAGGCTCTGGTGCCTTCGGGAGGTCGGGAGTGGTGATGGTTGCCACTCTGGTCTGGTTTCGAAAAGGGTTATTGGAACGAGGAGAGGTGGTTCCTTCCTTCTTGTCATCACGAGGATGGTTGCGAGTGGTGCAGCCCTTCTTATGGCAGATGAAGCATCGCCCTTCTCTAATGTGTCGAGCCTTCTCGACAGGGGAGAGCCAAATAGCGTCGACTTCCATGGCATTAGGATCCCTCCTATCGTTTGAGAGATTCCTCCACCCTAGACCTTTTCGCATATCCTTAATACGCTCCTGCTGCGCATTAAACTTGCTGGCCTGATCCATCCATCCCTGTAGCGTAGTAGGGACCGTACCCATGGAGAGGATGTTGGTGGCGATCTTTTCATCCAATCCCCTCCCGAAATACTCAATAAGGGCTTCTTCGTCAGGGAGTCCCATCTGGGCAGCAGCAAGGGAAAAATCGGCCACGTATTTGGCAAAGCCATCTTTATCCTTCGTGTTCTGGGAGAGGTTTCGAATGGTTCGGCGAGCCTTGCTGGCAGTGTCATAGGGGAAGAACGTCTTGGCAAAATCTGTCGCCATGATGTTAAAGGTTCGATGGTCATCTGGCATATTAGGGCTTTCTAGGCGGTAGAACCATCCTTCGGAGAAAACCTTTCCTCGTCCTTTGCTCATTTTGTTAAGCATGGTGAGCATCATCGCCTTATCGTTGTAAAGGTCCCCGTTCATCTTGAAGTACACCTTCATGGCAAGCATCCAGCATACCACATCTTCTGATTCCCCGGAGAAATCATCCGGGAGTCCGGCCTTGAGTTCCGTACCCTTGGCCATCTCTTCTCTTCGTTTGGTGTAGGCGGCGACTCTTCTGGCTTCTTCTTCTTCTACGTAGGCACGTCTCTGTTCTCGAGAAGCTTCTACTCTTCTCCTTACTGTTTCGTCGTCGTGTCCCTCTGCGGACAGGTCCTGGGCAAGTCTAGTGTCTTGTTCATCATCGAGCTCTTTCTCCCAGTCAACTTCCTGTTGTGGGTCTTGCTCAACGTCTATGGGAGTCTCTTCGTGGGATGGGTTTGGAAGCGATGTGGTGCGTTTGAGGGGAAAGGAAGAAGAAGCGGCAGAGAAGGGGATGGAGTAAGGGTTATGGGTTTTCTTCTTCTTCTGGTAGGGCATGGGGTACGCGGGAGTATGAGGAGGGGTAATGGTGGACAGGGGGGTTCTGTCCGCTGTAGAAGGGGACGGTGAGGAGAGCTAGTTCTTTTGTTACGCTGAGGCTAGTAACTCAGCTAGTAACTGCTTAGATATACTCGGTGGTATACATATGCTGATTCGTCGTCAAGGTAATCCAAGGATGATTACTACGAGAATAGTCCTCTCCCAATAGAGAGCGTCGACCTGTCCATACGGGAGATCCTGCACAGTGGCGATAAAAGGATCAGCTGGTATCTCACTCCTCGATGAGTGAGAGAAGTTCTTAGCACGGTAGCTGAGAGTACTGGAATGTTGGTGATGGTCTCGCTCATCCTGAGCGGCTTGCTGGTTACTAGGCTTGAATTGCATAGAACTAGCTAAGGTACAAGGACGAGATATCTACCTATTTATAGGTAGAAAGGATGCGCACAGACCATGAGGAGAAAAGGAAACTATCTAGAATGTTCCGGAGGATTCCTAACTATAAACGGTAACCCTGAGCTCCGGTACTACAAGGCAAAATGGAAGAGAACGGAACACGGAAAAATATAGGAACAG
>JBBPMM010000315.1:0-31265 GCA_038090335.1 Solioccasus polychromus
CCCCGTTCCATTGTCTCTTCTTTCGCGCCTTAAAAAAACGTTCGTCTTCTTGCAATGAGAATCTTGTCATTAAAGGGTCAGACAGCACACGATCATAAGCATCAAAAGCACGTTTATATTCAAGGTAATAGGTATCGCATCGTTGTATCATCAATCGTTAGTCGTGAAAGGTATCGCCAAAAACATGGGGTAAAGAGAAGGTATCGCAGACAAGGTCATCAAGGGCGGGATGAAGGGGTAAAAAAAATGTAACGCAGGAGGGAAAAATCATGAACGCCTATAAACGTTCCCAAAAAGTGGAAGAAGAAAAAAAGGCATAAATCATCAAGTCCTCGCTTAAGTCTTTGTACGCTCAAAATCAAACGAGCCCAACTGAAACCCTGACAACTCGTCTCGACTGTCCTTGTTCAAGAGCGTCGGTTCCGTGGCGGCCGTCAAGGTCGTCGTCGTTCGCGTCATGTCCGTCTCGTCTGAAGTGGTGGTCGCACCGATGCTCCGAATCGTGGGTGCCATCGTCGACTGCGCGAAAGAGGGCATGGGGCCCAACATTGACACCCGGTTGGGTCCTTCAGAGGCCGATTCCGGAAGTTCTTCCAGAGCCGAGACTCGGCGCGATTCACCCATACTTCCAAAGGCAGAGACAGAGGGAGAGACAGGACCACCTTGCCGACGGCCAAATGAAGACATGGACAAAGAACCTGAATGCACAGAACCTGAGCTTGCAGTCGGCACATGAGAACGGGCAGACGGGCGGGAAGAATTGGAGCCAGAAAGCGCATGAGAATATTTCGAAGACAGAGGTACAGAGCCAGTAGAGCGCGCGTATGGGCTGAGGAGTGAGCCCGTCGAATGTAGCGACCCCTGGTCAGAGAGCATCGGGCGAGGCTGGTGGACTAGTTGAGGCTGTTGAGCGCAAGGCTCAGTAATCAGTCAGAATCTTTTCTGCATCAAAGTAAACTCACCGTACCGAATGTTGCTCGACGTTCGCCAACGTCAGGTTCACTTTCGCCAGAGCTGGTACCAAGCAAACCAGCCATTGATCTCCACCTTTCGCCTGCCGTCGGGGGTTCAGCATCAAGCACGTCGATCGTAACACCTGCGTCATTCGAAGATCCAGTGATGACAGAGAGTGATTCGCGCCATGTTCCAGCTTGTGTAACAGTGAGTCCTGGAGGAGGTGCCACATTTCTTGCTGCCGCGGTTGTACCTCCCGAGGCAGTAAATGGAGAAGCAGGTTGGGGAACGGGAAGATCAAGCACATCCATTCCTCGAGAATAAGGGAAGCTGCTTCGACTCCCGACAGAGGTATATGGATCATTGACGGCGTAGGCAGGAGGTGCTCCCGATGGCAAAGGTGGAATGAAGTCATGCCCTTGACCACGCGCGCTGGAAGGTGTCATTGCACGTGAAGGAACAGAAACAGGGGTGCCAAGATGTGAAGCCGCATCGTGGTAAACAGTGTTGCCGGAGACAGCGCTCTTGGTGCTGACAGATGACATAGGACGCTCGCCTTCAATAGTGAGGCCAAGACCAGTGCGGGGTCGAGCGCGCGGTGCGCCCAAGAGAGATTGATTGACTTCAGGATCATCGGTGCGAACGCGGCCACCAGATGACTTGGAGGTATCCCGAGACGATGAACCTCCAAACCAGCTCTTCCTCAACCGGGAGATTGATCCAAGCCCGAAACTGTTTCTCCAGCTGCTCGGTCCAGGAACAGGATCGGAGGTATCCTCATCATCGGACCGTTGACCGAGCTCCTTCACCTTGACCCGACGGGCAGTATATACCTTGGAATCTTCCATGTCGCTGGCAGGATAGGACACACTGCGGACAGACTTTTCTTTTTCTATCAAGGAAGATGGTTTGCGGATGGATAAGCGATCAGCATCAAGGGGCGGCGGAGGGAGAAGGGGAGAAAATGCTTCCGGAAGCGACGGGTCGCTAGTTCGTTGAATGCCGTACATGCGAGGCGGGCTCAAGGGCTCTTCCTCATCGTCAATCTTGAGGAGCTCACCAGGGGGCATAATAAATCCGGTCATATCGCTGCTGGGTCGTGCAGGAAAATGAGGATCGTCGCGGTATGCCTGACCGATAGGTCCACCATCCGGAAGCAAAACCCCGTAATCCGTGACAGCAGACGAACTTGTATGCCCAGAATCGCCTGATCCAGTACTTCCAACCACTTGGGGAGGGGCGGCGCCGGGTGGGAGTGAAGCGACGGGGCGGATACTCGAATTGGTACGTCCAGTTGCATTCAAGGCACCGCGGCTGCGTCGCAGGAAGGAGTCAACTTCTTCACCACTGTCTCGGGGAGAACCCACACCAGCAGGTCTCTCTTCATCGGGAGGAGGGGGGCTAGCGGGACTAACGACTTCCCAGTGAGTCCAAATCGGCGTTTGATGGTAGCGATTACGGATTTTTCGTGCACGATAACGGAAGAAACAAACGAAACAGAAGACTAGGATATTAAAACCCGCGATAGCACCAAACACGATACCAATAACGGCACCTGTAGAGAGAGTTGAAGAGTTGGAGTAGGGGTTGGATGTCGCAGACGTAGTAGCAGAGGTGAAAGTGGTGGTGGGAGAGGTGGTGGGAGGGGATGTGAATGTCGAAAGTGTTGTGGAAGGTGTCGCTGTGGATGCGGGAGATGTGAGACCACCCCAGGTCCAGACCCCATTTGTCCCAAGAGGTATCTACAAGATATGTTAGCCATCATCCTGACGACGTCATTACATTCAAGAATTGACCGGGCACGGTCATCGCTGCGACAATGCTTTTGATGAAACAGTGATCACTCGACCTGCGCATGGCAGTGGACTACTCTCGTGCGAAGAACGTAGGGTGTTGGGCGAAAAAGGAAATGGAAAATGTATCATAGGAACTGGAGACTTACGCTAGGCCCGTAGTAAGTCAGTGGTAACTCCAGCGTCGTCGTGCTCGTCTCAATAGGCTGCCCAAGCGAATTCGTAATGACTATTGTCGAGAGTGTTAACCACGAAGGTAGCGGTTGCGTACCCGCCATGTCGAGTGGCAACTGACAACGCGATGGAACAAATAGAGATAAGAGCGAAGAATGGACGAAATGAAAAAGCCCAGCGAGTATTGGGGGTCGTTTGAAATCAACGAGGTGAATGAAGGAATGTAAGAATTCTGTAGAGACAAGGCAATCGTGGCTTGAGTATATCAATCCCGAAAAAAAATGTTACGAACCTGAAAAGTCAGTAATATTGAAGAAAATGCCTTTGTTAAAATGCTCGTTAGGGGGGCGAAAGAGAGGACGGGACGGAAAAGAGTTAAGGAAGGAGAAGGTCTCCGAGAGAGAGAGTTGTGGGAACAAAGAGCCTACGCGGTTCGATTGTCACGTGCGTTGATTTCTTACCTCAGACCTCAGGTTCGAATCTCTGGGGCAGTGCGAGCCACAATGTGTTTCAGATCAACCTGCCAACAAAAACTGGTCGGGGAGTTTCTGACTGACAGTAGTGCGACGTCGTTCGAAAAAGTCGCGCCATTTTTATTTAGGGTGTCTTTGATATGATCGGACAGTACGAAGCATCTCATCTGAACAATCCCTTCTGGTAAGCATCACGTTGTCACAGCTCCACTCGTTTCTTCGGTACTATCAAGGAAACAGCACGGAAGCCACAAAATAAACACCAAAAGGAAATACACTGTCTCGTTTGTCCATCTCTATCCATCCCGGTCTCTGAGGCCAACGATGCAAGCCGGGTATATCCAAAGTGATGAGTACATACTATGGCAAGTACCACCATTCATTCTTGTTTCATCCCCAGTTTTGACACATTCTCGCGGACGATATTCCCCTTTCCACGGATGGTTTCGATATTGCGGTTCACTCGTGTTTTTCTTTCTTCGACCGATGAGATCATACTCCCGTAGTTCAGGATTTTCTCTCTGTCCCCAGGTCAACGCTGCTGTCTGCATGTTAATGCAGCACAACTCACGTCAGATGATCTTTAACCTGTGCGTGCATATACCATCAGCTACGAGTATCAGGTTAGCTTTACGCACCAAATTCAATAGGTCCGCGTAATCATTTGCGAGTTCTATTTCCACATATAAGCTTTATCGGTTTAGAATCGGGTCCATGCTCACTGTCGGTATCCTTGAGCCATTCCTCTGTCGTGCACTCTCTCCAATATTTCCAGTCGGTCGCGATTTCCTCAAGGTTGACAAATTCTTCAATGTTGTCGAATAATGAGCTGGCTACCATGGATGGATCTAGCATATCGACAGGCAGACTTAGCCGTACGGGAGTCGACGACATATTGGGACTCGAAAGTGGAATGTAACCCTGGTGTATCCCATGACTACCGGACACGAAATCAGAAACGGCACTTACTTCCGGATCGTGCTGCATCATGTGCGTCTGCTTTGCTCTCTTCGCCGATCCTTGAGATTGAAGGTCTTCGTTAGTAAACCTCTTTTCTTCTGTGTTGTCGTGGCGCCTCGTGCGTTTCGTCTTCCCAAAAGTCCTCTGCGAATCGTTTCTTTCGATATTCATCTCCCTTTCGGGCATCGCGTCCAAAGACCTCGAAGAACGCATAAACATGCCGTTAGCCTCGCCATCTTCTTCATCTGGGATTCCTGGTCCTCGAACCACGTATCCAGGCACCGGAGCCGCGATATCCATAGTTGACTGTATACTTCCTGCACTGCCAGGCCTTTCAAACGCGCGCATATATCCACCTATCCCGGTCCCGGGGCTGGGCCCATCGGTTCTACCTCCAAGTCGCATAAACATGTCGCCGTTTGTATGATCGTTCTCATCCGAGATCATGTTGTTCACTCGGCTTTCTTGAGTTTCGAATCCCCTCTTGAGACCCCTTGGCACAGACACCGGCGTCATGGGTTTAGGGAACGCGAGGGCCTTCCTCGGGGTTTGTCCAGAACTGGGCTGTTTCCCTCCCGCACCGAGCTGCCCTGTATTTGCGGGGTACGGTATGATTGACATCGGTGTCATTTCGGGCCTGAGAATCCCCTCAAAGTTCCGCTTGGTCGTATCCGAATTCGTTCGGCTAAGACCTTGTCCCTGCGTTGGCCCCGCACCTTGCAATGCGGCGTCCGTCCCGGTACTTCTCTTTTGACCCAGAAAGGCGCTGATTGATCGCGCTTTGCCATTTGCGTTGGGAAACATATCCTCGTCCCTCGTGCGTACATCCGTTTGATGCGAATGAGACTCGGACAATGGCGCGACAGAGGCTGGGCGTGGTATAAATGGTTGTCGTGCACTCATTGCGACGAATGACGAAACGTTGAGGGATGGATGGGGAACAGAACAGAAGGACAGGAGAATTGCAACGCGATCGGTGGATATAAAGAGAATGCATCACGTGGTATGACTAGTGATAAATTATGGACGAGTTGAAATAATAATATCGGCCGCCTGGCGAAATGGCATCGCGTCTGACTACGAATCAGGAGATTGCAGGTTCGACCCCTGCGGTGGTCATTCAACTTTTTCTTCCACACCGTTTCATCTTTCTTTTCGGTTTGTACCACGTTGTACGAACCCCATCCCGCACCAGTCGAGGCAGACTGCGCATATATAGGCCGCTCATCCAGGTCACTCTTTAGTGTCTCAGTCTTGTTCTCTCGTTCGGGTTCTGGAGCCATTTTCCTGGCTACCTTGCTGGTTGTGTATGTTTTCTGGATCTCTGATAACCAAACCTCACTGGCCAAATTCCAAAGCCTCTACTCTGTCTCTCATCAACTAATCCAAATTCCAAGTCCAAGTTTAACTTCAGAGGCCCACGGCTCACTTTGCAACCACCGCTAGCGAACTGTGAGATGGACTCTGCCGAGTCTCGCTCTCCTCTTGCGTACTTATCCCAAGCATTCCCAGCTGGACACTTGAGTCGGAGCTCCACTGCTAGTTCACCACGCAACTGTGGGATGTCCCAGGACTCGTCTTGCTCTGACTCCCTTTCATGGGCTAGTTTAACTGAGAGGTATCTAATCGAACGGTGGCCGTACGTTTCTCGACCCACTGACGATTCAGTTTAAAGTCTACCCTGAAACACAGCTATGATTCGATAGAGAGATTCGTGCGACCGTGTTCTGCGCGAACGCGAGTTTTTTTGTGACATCGTCTCCCATTTCATGCTAACATTGTGTCTTCTTTGTCTGACCAAATCAGGTTATCGGTCGCTGTCATTATGAGCAACACGCGGCTGGTGATATATGTAACGTGGCTATCCATAGACGGATTAATACCACAAACAACCACCTACAAACTTCTTTCACTCCTCGAATCACTTGGGTATTTGGCGCCTACCGTGGTTGGTGGAGATGAATTTCCTGCAAACATTATTTACGTCGAAGGGTATGTGCCAGTAATCTGGGACTATTGTGCTTGCTTCAGTTTTCAACGTCCGTCAGGAACGACGAAAGAGGAGATAAACATCGACTCGAAAATACGGGCGCTAGCTTTCCTACCAAGCGAAATTCCTCGCATTCTTAGCGGCGAGGAAACCACCGCTCAGTTGCGCCGTCTAGATGATCATCTGATGGGAGAGGCGATAGAGTCGAATACCAGCGTCCTTGCTGTCGCTGCATCCAATGATGGGAAGTGGATTGTTACGGGTGCAAGTGATGGATTCGCGATCTGGAAGACCGTGCCCAGTGGGGGGGTCCCTGACCTGGTCGTGCGTCATCCCATTAGTGGAGTTAGGGCGATCGACATTTCGTTGGACTCGAAGTGGGTCATAACTGGATCAGACGCCCGTACCGCTGATATTTGGGAACTGTCTACGGGCCAAAGACGTCCGGGTCTTGAGCCGCTGAAGCACGAGTTTAACGTGGTCGCAGTGAAATTCTGTCCCTGTGGCAAGCGCATTGCGACAGCCACCCTTTTTGGCTCCATCCGTATTTTCGCCTCTAGTTCGGGGCAAAAACTTCTGACTATCCCAGTTTCGGTTAGATCGACCCTCGCTGTCCCTACCATTACACTGGCTTGGTTCTCTAACCGCCCCCAAATGTTCGTAGTGTCGCAAGGCCAGATCAAATGCCTTTACTCTGACGACGGATCTATATCTTATCAGTGGCCAATTCGCGGCGTTAGCCATCCTACCTCTGTCATCCTATCGCCCAATCACAAGCTTATCGCCTATTCTGCAAATGATACTGTAGTCCTTCGAGATACGGCTACCGGTCAACAACTCGGCGAAGCTCTAAAGCATGATGTCAACGTATCATGTATTGCCTTCTCCTCTGGAAGCGACCACCTCATATCTGCAGCGGACACGAAGTTTACCATCTGGAATCTTCGAAAGCTTCTTACGGATCCATCTTACTTCCTTGACGTGGGTTGTCCTCCTTCGTGGTAGCTGTTTGTACTAATGTCCGATTGTCAGGTCACTATCAAGGACGCCAAATCGTGTTCTAATCATGATCAGGATCCGACTTTGAAAATACGCCCCGTAAGTCGTCGCAAGTGGTTCTGTCGTTGATATGATCTATTCACTTTTATAAAAAAAAAGACCACTTATTCGTTACCTCTGTTGAGTATCATCAATCCGGCAGTCAAACCATGGCTCCACGGTTTCTTGAAGCATGCAGAAGAAGCCCTCACGAAGGAGATCGACCAATCGGCGACGTCCCCCAATTATAACGCATATGCAAATAGAGCACTTATACGGGCCCGTCAAAAAAATGGTAGAGAGGCGCTGGAAGATGCCAAAAAAGTAATGTTCTGTTTACTCATTCGCACGTTCGTATTTATCCGAGCACGTGATTAGTCTCTTGCCGTCCAGAAATCGCCGATAGGACAGATTGCTGGGGCTATAGCCAATATTTGTGTTGGAGACAGTGAGTCGGCCAGACAGGAAGCCTCTAATCTACTCCAAGATCATGGGTCGAGCGAGCACGAATTTCTTCTGAAGATAATCCAGGTTCGTATATTTCTTCCTAATGCTTCAATCAGCTGACGGTGTCTACAGGGCATTCTCCTTTGTTTGTCGGGGGATTATGACAAAGAAAGATCACACATCAACAGATTGAGAAAAGACCAAAAGGACGAGAAGTTATTGTTGCTTGTTCTGGTATGTCCTCGATTGTGATTATCGTGATATTATGTTGCTTAGACTAGCGATTCTCTAGGCAAACGTACACCTGGCGATGAAGGAGTTCGAGCTTGCCAAGGAATCTTTCAAGAAGGCGGAGGTGTCAGCCATCTTCCCTCACGACGAGACTCGGGAGATGCAGTCCCTTTCATATGTAACTAGATTTTCCTTCCGAGAGTATGAACAAATGAGTGCTAACCCGTTCTGAAAGATTTTTGGGTGGAAGTTCAGCGGTCTTGGGATTCAAATTCAACAGGAAAAATGCAAGTTTCTATTGAATCATGAAGATCCGGAGGCTGCGAAACTGTTTCTTACAGTGGAAAGCGACTATCAGAGGGAGATTGCCATGCACGTCGAGCTCTCTGAATGGGCTTTAGGTGAGTAATTCTTATATAGATTAGGTGAGAGATGGAAATGGCTCCCCCACAGCATTTAGACGGGATTGTCTCAAACAGCTCGAGACTCTTGGTGATAAAGCATTGGCCGATAAAGAATTTGACAAAGCCATTAAACAATACACGGCTGTCGAGGGTCTTATGACTGATCCTGATCTGAAGCACGCTCTCCTGCTCAAGAGAAGTGAGGCACATGCCGGAATCGGTGGTGCCAATTGGCAGAAAGCTCTACAAGATGCTGACGAAGTATATCTCTTCTATTTCTGTGTACTCTCTTTATATATATTATATTAGGCAATCAAACTCAATTCCTCGTCCCCGTGGGGTTATGACAAGAGACATGATGCCCTATATGCATGTAAATACTACCGTGAAGCGGCCGAGGCGCTGGATGATGTGATCAAGTCACTTACATTTTCTCAAGATGACAAGTCTACGAGTAAGCATCCATTCATCATACCTAGTATCCTTCGATGATTTTATACCGGTAGAAATGCGAGGGGAAGGCGTAAATCCTGGAGAGACGAGGAAAAGGATCATGGAAGTTGTCGAGGAAACCCTTGGTCAGCCGCGCCCACATCGGTTGATCGACACCAAAAGTGGATTGCTTTGCGATAAAGACAAGCAAAAGGAGGCATATAGGGCAGATCCTACCTACAAGGAACTCATCTTGTCTTCGGCGTGCCTTGTCACTGAAGATACTGCCTGGAAAATAGGCGTCCAGAAATACTTCCACTACGCCATGTTCTCTCACACATGGGAGGACCGTGGCGAACCCGAATTCTCCGATGTCAAGGACAAATCGGTTGACGCGCTCGCGGAGTCGTTCCCTAACAAGAAGTTGAAGGCGTTTTGCATAAAAGCTCACGAACACGGTTACCAGTGGGCGTGGAGCGATACCTGTTGTATCAATAAAGCCGAAAGAGATGTACTGGATATGTCCCTGCGATCCATGTATCGATGGTATTCCGAGGCGTCGCTTACGATCGTCCATCTTAAGGGGGTCCTCGGTCATCTGGAGATTGACGTCGACACGCTTCCGGGCCGTTTAGACGAAATGCTACAGGAGTTTGTGCGTTGTCGGTGGAACCAACGTGCGTGGACGCTACAGGAGTATTTCGCGTCCAAGGTTATCCATTTCTACACGGAAAACTGGGAACCATATCTCCCTATTTTTCATGTGGACCCTACCAACTCCATCAATCATAAGACTCATCGCGCTATCCAACGAGGGATGCAACTTGTCACGGGGCTCGACAAGGACCGCCTCGCTGCTCTACAGCCGGGGTCCGGAGACGCGCGCCAGAAGCTCCGCCTGGCCTCGACACGTCAAGCTACGAGGAAGGAGGACATCGCCTACGCCCTGTTGGGTATCTTCAGGGTTACCATTTCAGCTATCTACGGAGATGACGAAGTGCCTCGAGCGCTCGGCCGTCTTTTGGAGGCCTTATTGACCCAGTCCGCTGACGTCACGATTCTGGCTTGGACGGGGAAGCCATCCGAGTACAATACTTGCCTTCCTGCCGAAATCACCGTATACCAAGAGGAAGAATCGTATCATGTTCCCCGTCCGATCGGCGAAGAGGCGACGTCGGATCCCTTACCGGGTTTGTCCCCTACAGACGCTGATTCTGTCATAGAGCTTCATAAGCGCCTCAATGACCTTCCACCACCCAAAATCCATCATGGCCGCCTCGAGCTGCCATGCATTTCCTTCCGGCTGTCGCTCAACCCCGGGCCAGATCCAATATCAAAAAGCTTCACCGCGTCGGCGTCGTTGCTCTACGATGTTGAGCTCAAAGAGTCGGAGGACCTATCCAGCGTACGCGAGCCTGTCCTCGCTCACCCGTGGTTCAGTTATCTGCTTGACCCAAGCATTCCGTATTCGGATCATGCGCGGCGTAGAACCGCATCAGGGCTGTTTGCTGCTCTCAGACAGCCTTTCGGGGCGCTGTTGCTTTCAAAGGATCCCACCTACCGAAATTACCAGCGGATTGCTACGGACCAGCTCATCACGGCGCAGATTCGCGAGGACGTTACCCCGGAGCAGATCTTGGAAAATATCGGTGTCCTGTACGTACGTTGATGGCAGCGTCCACCAAGTGTGTTTCGTGACTTCAATATGTACCTCGAGTCGAGTCCGATCGTACTTATTGTCATGTTCGCGACACGCGTAGTTTAAGTAGCTGAACACATGTATGTGTAATGTCGTCATGCAAACCAGTCTAAAGAATCGACGTGACCGCATAATAGTATTACAAGAAGTTTACAATTCGGTAGTAAAGGAAATGCACGCCGTGCAAGTGGACTGAACATATCGTATCTGTAAAATGTATCAAAACACTGGGTAGCGTTATAATGTCCAGAGAACATACCACTGGATCCTTTAGCGTTAGAGATGTCGATCTTCTCTGGCGACCCGCTTACATGGCGCCACGCTCTGCTTCCGCGTCACGAGATTTACTCCATACCATGTCATCGAAGTCTTTCTCGTTCAATTGCTGCCCTTGAAGAATCCTTCCCATATGCGACTCCGCAAATGGCAAGCCTCTCCTTCGAATGTTGAGTAATTTTGTCACTAGTGACAGTGGCGAATCAGCAAACGTAATCGTTTTCTGAGCATTCGCCAATCCGTGTCTATCCGCCGTATTTCTGTTTCTTGCGGAGCCGTTGTTCTGTACACCAAGTAGACGGCACACCCGGAGGTACGAATTGTAATCCCTAAGGTAGAGCTGTCCGGCAAACACATTCAGCTGGTCAATCAGCTCCCAAGGCGGTTCCCAATTGTCAGGAACAGGGGGGACAGAGTAGAACCTGAGATCATCAGCGGGTTTCATGTGTTCCGAAGTACGGGGTGTGTACAAGTGGAGGTGAACATGCTTACTGGCCCTGATGTCCGGCATCAACGGGTCAGCTTCATATGGGCTCAGAAGCACGAGCACCCGATTACGATGCAATTTCCCAGAGAGAATCCACTGGACAGGGCGCAAATATTGATCGATCTTCCCCTTGTGCGAGCCACTCTTGATTGTCTTACAAAAATCTGTGGTTGCCAAGACAAATGGACACCAGATATTCGCTTTGGTCGCATTTACGGAGCTCTCTTTGAGAGTCGTGAAGACGGGATGAAAGGTAGTGCAAGCATACAATGGGGGGATGACGCCTGTCTTCACGAAAACAACAACACCCGGATGGAGAGAATGTTTTGCAGGCATTGCAGAGGGGGGGTGCCTCTCCGCCTCTCGTTCTCGTTCAATCTCACGGTTGACTTCCCTCTCTTGCTCTTCCTTCATCCGTGTATCCGAAGGTTTTGTAACCCCGAGGTCTATGCAACGCTGCTTGATCTGTGGATAATCATCTAGGACGGCCGAATCGTATGTGCAAGATTTGGGTAGAAATGGCGCGTATAGTTCAGCCAACGACTTCATTTCCAGTTGAATCCATGCATTTGCGAGTTCTTTTCTTACTAAGAAGCGGAGTGATTTCGATGTGTTGGAGAAACGAGACCAAGCGTTGCTCCGGGATTCGTAATCGATGCCTTGTTGTGCCCAGTGAGGAGCCTGTTGTTGGATATCCGTCCATGTCTCGTGTATCGCCCAAGTAAGATATCTGGTGTTGCCACATCGACACCCGGATCCAAGGCTGCAACGGCACGGATGCTCCTGTCAACCTCCACAGGTGCGAAAAACATAATAGAATGACCGCGACCAAGTTTGCGCATCCTCATGCAACCTATGCGTCAATGTCAGCTGACGGATCGAATATCGAGGTATCATCTTTCACATGCCTTGGACTAAACGATCTTTGGTCACTTTGGGTCCTAGAGTGACTGCAGCGCGGGAGCCCATAGGAAAGTTAAGATCAGTACCCCGTGTGTGAGCGTCATCTAGATAGACAAGGCAATGGTTCAGCTTCTGGGAAAGAGGTAATGATAGCAGAGGCCGACAGGTACCATCTTTGGTAAGCACTATTAATTCGTGGTCGTCGTTAAAGTAGATGGCTCCATCGGAGTCGGAGCTGAGATCCAGCCACCTTTTCGCCACCTGGTAATTGGAAAGATCCAATATTTGTGCTCCAACATCCAATAAAATACGGATCCTCGGCACCTGGTCGACTACCAGCTTTAGGAGGCCAAAGGTGCTTGGTTGTTCGCCATCTGCATGTAATATTGCACACGAGCGATTTTCAGGCTGGAGAAGATAAGAAAGTACTTTTGCGTCCGTTCCGCGCTGATGGACGAGGTCGTGTTGGATGATAGACGTAGGAAAAAGATCTCGAATATCATTGGTGCCCGAAAACCCTGGTTGTCCGAGTAGGAGTTCAGTCTGGAGTTCGAAAATATCAACTGCACTTACCCGTTATTGGTCGCTCCGAGTCTCGTGTCTCTGCCAAATCCCAACTTGATGCTGTAATCTTCCAAGGAAAGTCCTTCGCCTCTTTAGGAAATACGATTCGCGAAAGGTAAAAATCAATTGCTCCCTGATTGCATGCGAAAAGCGGGAAAAGGTACGTGTCCCACTGATGCGAGGACTTGATGTTGACACTCTTGAGATCCCGGATAGATTCTGGTACTGAATGAGGGTCGTGATCTCCCAGCCAAATGGCATATTCCTTGGACGGGTCATCCTGCTCCTGCAAAAGTTTGAAAGCTGCCTTTAATTGCTGTTCGGTGAGGCCGCCGTAGTAGTAAGACAGACATGTAAGCAGAATTGTGATATCCGGATGCCCGAATTCAGCACTCGGTGTAGGAATGTCTTTCGCTCGGTAGGGGACAGCGAGCATGGTACGACCTGGGGAAAGGCCATAGTCTACGCGCCACCTCCGCTCAGCGAGTGCAAACAAAAGAATATCACAGGCTAAGAGGCCGCGGGGGACCAGTATTCCATCCCAAAGAATATTTTGCCGAGCATATTCCTCCACCTTGCTTGCTGTTTGCTGAGAAACTTCCTTTGAATATATGAAGTCTCGAACAGCCTCACGAAGGTATTCGTCACTGCTTATGTCTCGAAAACTGAAGAAAGGAAGATGACCACTGATCACATCATTGGCGATCAACAATACTAAACGTTGGCGAGCGTCAGAAGCACTCAAGATGCGAATACGCGGGAATGAACCCGATATACTGCGCTCGTATTCTATTGCTCCTGGTCGAGTGCACGCAAGCGCAACAGCATGCTTCTTCAGCTGCCTGAGGACTTGCTGAATAATTATCCATCGGCCAGGGTATCCTTCGATGTGTTGTTGAAGACCAATGGTGTATATCAACTGGAATCGGGGATGTAGGACGTCGTCGCTTTCATCTAGAATGTCTCGAGCACGAGATTCAACCAATTTCTGGACCTCCAGAAGTGCATCCCTAGAACTTCGGAACACGTTTGTGACGTTACCGAACAGGCTCACTGGGAGCTGCTGCTCGACACTCGTTAACTTGAGTGATAAGGTTTGCTCAGGTTGCAAAACTAGAATACCACGACTATGCATGCATTCAGAGAGAAGTTCCTGCAGCATTTGGAGTCGGTCTTCCTTGTACTTGTCGATGAGCGAACGGGAGAGGGGTAATTGATAAATGGGCCTGTTAGCGAACCCGCCAAGACGAGCAACGAGCAACCGGAACATTTGGGTAGTCAACGACCTCGGAACAATCACACGAACCAACTGACGTCCATTTGCGAGAGCAGCAGCAGATATAGGGAGGATTACAGATGATTTCCCCTCGCCCATATTGACTTGCATTGTTGTGTTTTTTTTAGACGGCGGAGAGATCACAATTTTTGCGGCGTCCGCTTGAATACCACGGATAAGGAAATCTCCTTGTAACTGGTTAATCAAAAGCAAAGTGTCAGCAATAATCAAAACAAAATTGCAAGCATCGCACCTGGATCAATAGCCAGTCTGGAAAATACTCAGCCTCCCATTCGTCGCATCCCTCGTTCTCTAACTCTCTCGAAAACTCTTCTCCGAGGTTGTCTAGGGCAAGTCGAAGTAGTCTTCGAGCATGCTGAAGCTCCACCAAGAGCAGCGCCAATGATAGTAAGCATCGCTTCCAGTCGTCGGGGGGTTTGACTTGGGAAGTGGATGCGAGACATTGAAATAAACTATCAGGTGTAATCAATGGCCATTGACCCGAACGATGGATAACCCGATCCAAAACATGGTCGTCCAATGGACCCAGTTGCTCCTTTACCCTGTTCAGGCCGTCCGTGTACTTCTGTCCACGCTCTGCATAGTGCGGCTTAATTTCCTCAATAGAGACCCTCCCTGTCATGCTGCGAGCTGTATGAGGAGTCCCGGTATGCTGCGTACTGTCGTGAAGACGTGTGATATATTGTTTGAAAGAGGGAATCGCCCCTTCCATCTGAAAAGTGGCAAGTAGTTGTTCCAGTCCCTGAGTATCGACAACCGCCGCGATTGATTTCCCTTTCAAACTGGCAGATCGACGCAATGGGACGGAAGATGGCATTTTTAGTGGTGGGGATCGGTCACGAAATAGCTCAACTAGCATGATTTGCCATGGTGTAAGAGAATGAATCTCAAAGTGTGGGCCGGGTTGTCGTCGCGGGAGGATCGAAAGGGCAAGGAGCTTGGCTTCGAGTTTATTGAGGCGCTGGGTGAGGGTATTTTTAAGTCTCAGATTGTGGTAGCACCTGGAGAAGAGCGTTTGAAGCCCGGCATTCAACCCGTGCACGTCATAGGCATTATCGTATAGCGAAACTGGCGCTGTCGAAAAATGTGTTCGGAACCTAGTATAAAACTTTTTCACGTGAAAAAGTTCGTCCCGTCGAAAGATCACTGATGCAGATCCGCATGGCCACGTTCCGATCAACTTGTTAATTGTATAGTTTTGTCTCGGATTTCCACGTTCAAATAATTGTGCGACGACGAAACAATCTCGCACAGCATGTTCAGAAACAGAGTACCCGTATGCTGGCAAGCATTTGGCAAGAAACGACTGTTTTTTCGACGAGCGCCTTGCTAGTGCAACAAGGATAGAGAGGGAGAATGACTGGTAATTCACCCGGTTAAATACTATCGTCGGGAGCAAGAATAGCAGTCGGAACCGTTGACACAGCGATTTGTTCGAATTTTGCAAAAAGGCCCCGACTTCAGTGATTGATGGTGGGCGTAGATTGGCGTCCCACATACGTGAGAATGAAAATCGCACATCTTCATGTGAGAAAGCGTTGGCATCAGCATCCCATGGTGATATAGAATCGGAGTACACCCATGCAGGTGGACTATCGGTGGCGTCTGCGTCACGCTGTGATTCTACCCCACCCTCCATGTTAATGGCCCAGTGATACACGGCGAGTGACAGGATGTGAGCAAGGTCTTCAGACTCTGAGGGTCTACGGGGCCGAACATCAGGTAGCGCGGGAATCTGTCCAACACTCTCGAATGGAAATAGATAACTAGTTTGCAACGCAGCGACCACTTTCAACTGGGGTCGCGAAGGAACTTTGGAACTGAGGCCGCTGAGATATCTCGTTCTCATTAAGAGATATGCGATCTGCTGTATGGCGAAAATAGATTTGTGGATACATTTGGCGATCAGAATAGTCCAAGGGTATGGATTCGTAGTGACGAGTATCCTGTTCGATTATTGACCGACACCCAGCCGACCGTAAGAGAGAAAGAGCCTCTTGGATACCCGTCCTGCCTGTCAACAGATCAGGCATGCAGTCAATGCTAGTCTCGGCATGCAGTCGGGCCAGATATAGCCTGCTCTCCCAGCTTGAATCGCTTTCAAATAACCAAGGTCGGAATTCACATAAAATGTGTGATATGCAACCGGCTGACTAGGAAGTCTATCGAGGACAGGGTTCGATCATTGTGGATTTCTCGGGAAATTTGACCTTTTGGTACGATGATACACCTTGGTATGAGTCCTTCAACCTGTGATGTGGACCGGAGAACAAGCCGGTTTTCCAAACCAAATAACGTCCCGACACATTGATTTTCATCGAAGACCATGTTTTTAAAATCGTGAGACTGGAGATCGCCATCTTCATTGACAAAGAAGGACAAGCCGTAACGGGGGAGACTGACAGAAAGCCGTCGAGTCGGTGGGAGTTCCCGAGCAACGGGGGTGGTGGTGATTATGAAATTTTCAGAAACGTCGAGACATCCCAGGAGATGTGAAACCATTTCGGAGGTTGGGCTCCTGATATCCACAAGTCGTTGGTGGTCGTTGAACATTTCGTATCTCCCAAGAACATAGCTAATCTTCCAGTTCTTCAAGGACTCTTCCCAAATTTTTTCAAGAGGGCGTATTTCGATAATCGATGTAGAGCGGTTCAGCCAATGGACGTGTCCATCGACGAATCTCGCTGGAAGATCTCCTTGCAGTATCGTATGAGGTATCACTTCCAGAATATCGGTACTGTTCTTGTGTCGCGCGCGGACTACCAATATATTGCCCCGCAGCGCGAAGTGTACCTGGAGGTGTTAAATTCCCAAATCTCCCTCTTCGTAAACGGGACTCACTTGGTGATCGGATATCACTGTTATGCTAGAAAAATCCATTTCAGGAAGATTGGATGCGGTCGCAAAGAAATATTGCTGTAAGGAATAGTCAGCGATCGGTTACATAATAGAAATGGTAATATTCCTACGTCATTAAACATACGTTTGTACGTTTCATGCTTCCTAATCTCACGTGGCAAAATGTCGATTGGCTTTCCATCTACCAAAATCGTCCCATTGAGGAGGTTTAGATGCACTATTTGTGATTGCCTTCTTTCGACGGTAGCAGTTGTGCTTGTGAGCCAGCGGGAGTTTGGAGGTGGCAATGCCTGCCACGCGGAGGAACCTGGACAATAGCCAGGCCAGGCCCTACGAATTGCAAGATCGATGCCTTGGTTTGATGCATCGGCTAAAATAATGTCCCTCAAGACGGGCTCAAGAGCGAGCGAGACACGACGATCGCGTTCAAGGAGCAGGCGCGAAAACGTAGATCCGTCTAGCACAAAACCGTATGAATAATATACTGCTTTAGACCCAGGAATTGTCACCTTTGATGTGGGTAGGCCCATTCGCGTGTATAAGGATAGCGCGAGATAGGAAAACATTCACATCTTCCGCGGAATGAAGAACCTTGTGGACCATGCTACGTCCAACATCGAATGTACTTCGGCAAGTGGCAGCCATATTTCGAATGAGCTCGCTTTGTTCCTTGTCAGTCGGCTTCATCATCGAGTCGCACGACAACTCCTGTACCCAGCGAAACGTTACCCTGCGGGTACGCCGAAGAAGTGCGACGGCGCGATCAGTAACTTTTTCACATGGGCTCGATGCGAGCAACCGTGTTAACACCAAGGAAATGGTCCCCATCATCACCAGGTCCAACGAGTAGATTGCGACATCCGTAAGGAGACTGTCAAGCTTATCCAAAAGGACATCGCAGAAAGATGATTCTCGAAGCTCCTGGTGCCACTCCCACTCCGCTCCGCTCAAATCAAGGGGACCAACTTGAGAAACTGCTTGAGCGAGGAGGAGATAAACATCGTGGCGACGAAAGTTTAAGGTTCTGTCCTGTAGTTCCTTCAAAATGTTTATCCATTGTATTGAGCCACCGCTCCGTAAGTGTCCGAAGACAATGAGTTCGTGCAGGGTAAGACGATTAGGACAGTTCGCTTGAGCTGCCAGGACGGAGTTTGGAGTGTGAAATGTCCCTTTGATGAATTGAGACATCCCTCCACTGGATGGCAGTTGGTGAGCAAGGTCATCAATGTTCATACATCTTAGAAAATCGTTAAAGAAGACGGCACCAGATCGCCAGACATGAAGATATAGTGGACATTGCGAATTAGGCGTAGTAATGTCAACATCTGTCAATGTGACATACTCGTTCACCAGGCGATGGAAATCAGGGGAGTTGACAATGTGTGGTTTAGTGGCATGATAACGAACGGGTAACAAGTTGAAAGTGGATTCGATGGAAGATACGGAATAACCTGGGCCTGGGAGCAACTGTGAGTCGCGAGTAGCAAGGTACTGATAAGCACGGGAAAGACGCTGGAGATTCGTAGTTTCCCGAATAAGAAGTCTGTGTAGGGTAGCGATTGAATCGCTGGGAGAATAGTCAATGAGCCTGGGATCCGCCATGACGACTAGTTTGTCGAGCACAACCTAAAGTTCCATAACCGTTAAAACCATAACGGAGACGTGTTCCGGGTTGCCTTTGTAGACAACCTTTGCACTTGAGGAATATATTTCCATCAAGATGGCTAGCTGGACACACGTATGGTCAACATCCGTGACATGGACGAACCAGTCATCCATGTCCCGTTCCACTCCTTGTTCGAAATCATAGAGGGTAACATAGCGGTCGAAGAGATACGCATTCTCAAAAAATGACCCATTCAAAGAGAGGAAGTCGATAAGAGTGCCGCGGGGAGAATGCTTAGGGGAGAATAAAGGACATAGGGAGTTCAACTTGGGCTCCTTGAGAGTTTCACGAATATACTGTTCACTTCGCGTAAGCGAGAGGCGAGTGCTTCTATTGAAATCCAGTTGGAAAGACTTCCACGACGACGGTGCATATTCACTAGCTATTACCTCCTTCCACCGAGTTTCAAGAGTTTCCCGAAGAGCAGCACCAGTCTTTACGACCATATCACTGAGCCACTTGGGGACATGAGAATCAAGCTTACAGCAGCGACGAAGGATTTTCGTCGATATAGAGTGCAGAAGATCGCTAGAAAGGCTTCCCTCCATTGCGTCTTTTGCCATGTCGCACATAACGCGTAACATGAAAGTCTTGTAGGATATAAGATCACGGGAGAGTGACGACCGAATCGCGACCTTGATCAAAAGCCAAAGCAGCGACTGGTTCCAGAATTGAAGTTTATAATGAGAGCGGACGGGCTTGATGACGCAAGGAGTCTCAGTAGTGCGACCAACACCTCGTAATATGCTGGTAAGCAGCCCAGCGAAATCTCCGCAAGCGTCCAGATGAAGCAGGAAGTTCGCAAGTTCGGATTGGAAGTACTGGTTATGGAACACTTCGTTAGATATCTCGACAGACCGTGCATGATATGAGCCCCAGTTTAGGGACATCTGGAAAAGGTCGTACAGAGTACAGCGATCCCGTTTTTCGAAGATAATTCCAACATATTGGCATCGGTCCATAAATATAAGTTTATCTAAATATTGTCAACAAGAGTCTGTGAAAAAGTTAAGAGCGTACCTCCTGATCGCATTTCATGCAGCTGGGAGATTACTTGGTCTTTGGAAAGACATCCAGGTCGAAGGAAGTCTTTCAGGTTTCCTAGCATCTGTGTGATGCGACGCCATTGAGGTTTGAGAGAGTCATCAATGGACTGGCTGTATGCGTAGGCAGTAGCCCAAGCCGTGCCTGCTAGGGCATCATTATTCTCTACTGGATCGGGTAGGATGGTGTATCCACGATGGGCAGGAAGAAAGACATGGCCGACGGCATACTCGAGCTGAGCAGTAGACCTCCAGTGTACTTGTTCAGAGGTGGGGTCGTTAGTTGTAGAGCTGTTAGTCGACAACATGGCAGTTCTCATTTCGGTTCAACATTGGAAGTATGGCGCCGTTTAACAGTATGTAGCAGGACACGCGAATACCACGTTGCCAGCGCGGTCCAACGCATGCTGGTAAGCAGGAACGTTGAGGCATAAATTTTTCCCACGAATTGTCACCGAGGTGTTACTTCATCACCAAATTAGTCAATTTACGATATTCGACTAGAGTAGAATATAGTTACCGTCTCGGCCCACCTTCGCCAGCGCACTGTCGAAACTTTAAGGTAAATATATTCAAATACTGAAAAGCTCTTTTGATGTTCACGAACCTGTCGTAACGGCGGTGGACATTCGAAACTGTGTTGCGTCGACAATTTACCACCGTCACGACAGTTATCGGTATTTTGCGCTAAGAGTGATAGGAAATCGATAGAATTAATATTTACTCGGTGTTCCATATATTGTACAACGGTGTATGACATTTAATTATCTACAAACACAGCACTCAACGTTGAGCTGACCTCGTACGAATGATCATATCTTGTATCTAAAAAACACTGTGACCCATTGGCTCTTAGGAGAAAAAAGAACGCACATCCTTAATGACCACACAGCTCCTTCTGTTTGTTTTTGTGAACGAGACTGATGAGGCAGGGTTCTCTCTTTTCCAAGTATTGATATCACACTTGTAGCGCTTGATAGTACTCTGCTCACTGTTTTAAGGTAAGTCGCACCGGTACATGCGGGAATCGTTCACTAAAATGAAACCTACATGGTTTCTTCGATCTTCTCATATGCGAGCTTGATTCTTTTTCTGTCATCATCAACGGCGTCGTCGTTGTCGTCGTCGCAATCACCAAGTTCTAGTGAAATGCCCTGTTCGAGGACGAGGCAGATGCAAATCACCTCATCGATGTTGCGGTACATGTCGCACGTTCACATCGATGGCAGCAACCGTTCGTTCTTTGTCGCTGATGGCCATGCACCCAGATTTGGGGCATTTATCGCCATCGAAGGCCTCAGTGTATGCACGCTCGGATGCATCTTTGAGGTGTAGAATGAGCTTCTGTAACGACGAGATAAGTATAGAGACTGCGAGAAAAAAAATACACGCACGAGGGGGCCGATGACGTACGTGGGCCCTTGAGGATGTTGTTGAACTCGAGTGTGAGGATATTCCCGTAGATACATGCGTCGGCAGTGGTGTGGTCATTCTCGAACGTGGCCGTCGTGAACATGATGATGATCAAGGGGCGGTGCCGGACGCATATACCTAGGTAGAAACCAGCCATGGCCAACGGCGGAAACATTGAGACGAGCTGACATCAAAGAACTGGACCGAGCTCCGTAAAACGACGGCGACGTGCGGGTACAAGATCAACTACTGTGCGGCGGTGATGTACTACGGCCCACGTGACATGTGTGCTAGCTGACTAAGCCTCTGCTCTTTGTCGCTTTGCCCCAGCGCTACAAGATATTATGATAGCGCTACACTACGTACAGGTCAAGACTACGATAGTAGACTATAAGTATTACATCGTGACAACAGGATTTGTAACGTGACGATGAAGCGACGCACGTCGCTGAGTCGAGCGAACGATGTCATATCGCGCTTTGTCGTATCGATGAATCAGTGAGCACTTGCGAGATTCGGTCGAGCGCGGGTCAGAATGATGATACTACCGCGACTGCCATATCGGGAATCAGCGGAGTTTGACAAATTTAGTGATGTTTCTTTCATTGCCATTCCTCGGGCTGATTCATTGAAAGCCCTATCAAACATGCAAACTTCAATCAAGCGAGTCTCCCCTCTTTAGCCAGCTGGTAAGTAATATTTATTACTTCTAGTGCTCCCTGACTTTTGTCATTTATCACATCAGTGCCATGGACGAAACTTGTACTAGGAAAGAAAGAGTATAAGTAAGAGTCTGTCGGACACTACACAAAGATGACCCTTCAAACTGCGAGAGCGCTGCAAATGATGGCCAGACAAGTAATTTCCGGGGAATCAATGACAGCTCAGCGCCATATGGCTTCACCGCGATGGTATGTCGTAGGCGAATCGGGTACTTTGATCGATACCGATCCGGGTACATGAAAATGCAGCTATGATGCGGAGCGCCATCGCCTATGTGGGACAACAGTGACTGCCAACCCAGCGCAAGGAGATCCTTGAAGTGGGCCGCGGTATAAAGACGGGGTGTCCTCGCACTCCAATCATCGCTTACGTTTTACCAGCATCATGTCCTCAGAGTATGATATTATCTTCGCCGGAGGCACGCCCACTTCTCTTCCTTTTGGTTTCGCATTACTCACCGAACGACAGGTGGAACAGCTGCTTGTGTCACAGCGGGGCGACTGATCACATCGAACCCTTTTCTCAAGATTTTGGTCGTCGAGGCCGGCAAGCACTCACGCAACGTACCCAATCACGTTCAGCCTTGCCGATTCCCTGAGCACTTTGGTCCGAACAGTACCACTGTTATCACACACACATCCAAGCCGAGCAGCTTCCTCGGCGGTCGTTCGGCTATCGTTCAGAGTGCCCATGTGATAGGCGGCGGCTCCGCTGTGAATTGTAAGCACACTACCACGCTTGTGTACGAATTTCACTTTGTTCATGCCACATGTCACTTCGTGCGTTGTATCGCATTCAGTCATGGGCTATGTTCGCGGCGCTAAATCAGATTATGACGACTGGGCCAGTGTGGGCAACCCCGGATGGCGCTTCGAAGAACTTCTCCCTCTGATCAAGAAAGTAGGCCCATTGATATGATTGCACATGCATTCTTGTAACTTATACAAGATCTTGCAGCTTGAAACGTTTACGCCAATCGCAAACCGACCGACACACGGGTACGATGGGCCAATCCAGGTCTCCGTCGGGGGACTGGATCTCGGTATTGGAGCAGAGTTTTTGGGTGTAGGGCAGAAATACGACCCGAATCGTCCGCAGGTCGACGACAACAATGATTTCGAGACAGCCAATGCCTATGGCGTGCGTTTCAATCTCTCCAAAAAAAAAAAGTAAGACTAATCCCTACTCCATTAGCCCTCGTACAAGTACGTGTTCTGCAACCAGTGAACAATGTCAACTAATCGTCCACCGCTTCAAGATATATCGATTCTGCAACTGGGAGACGCTCTGATTCCGCTTCCTGTTTCCTATATCCACACATCGAAAATCCAAATTTAAAGATCGTCACCGAGGCGCGTGTAAAACGTGTTATATTCGAGTAAGAGGAGCCATAGTTGGCTACATATGGGTGAACTTATGCATGCGTGACGATAGGAGTGGGCGCGCGATTGGTATCGAATACACCGCCGACGAAGCTGGGCCCGTCATCACTGAAAGGGCCACGAAACTGGTAGTACTCTCTGCCGGCGCATTTGGATCACCGGGCATTTTGGAGAGATCGGGAGTTGGGTCGTCTTCTATCCTCGAAAAGTATGGGATTCCTGTCATTGTTGACCTGCCAGGTGTCAGAGAGAACTATAATGGTATGCTTCATTTGAACTACTTTTTACCCCGCTCAACTGTAACCATTTTCAGATCATCTCGTAACCTCCATGGCATGCTACGCGCCGGACGCGCGAGATACCATGGAAGATGTTTGGAGGGATCCAGAGGCGACCAAAGGCGAGCCATCGATTGTCAATTAAGACAAAAATCTGCTTTTTATGCTAATATCGTTGGCAGCGTATCTGGAGGAGTGGGAGACCACAGGAAAGGGGAAGATTGCCACCAAGTTCGTCGCGTTCTTACCAGTCCCCGGTTCCACGAGCCTAATTTTCTGTCTTGCAGTGGCTGCGATGCCCTTGTGAAACTCCGTCCAACGGAAACGGAGTTGGAAGCTTTGGGGTCTGGTTTCAAGTCGAGATGGGAGTCTTTTTTCGAAAACTCGCCCGATAAGACTGTCGCCCTGATTGCACCGACCACTGGGTATGCCATCATGTCATGTCGGACTGTAGTGCTGACCTTCCTGTGCCAGTCTACCTTTGCCCTTTCCCAGCCCTTGGAAGTTCCTCGGCATGTCCTACTTGATGGCAAGCAAAGTTACCATTTCCCTACAGGCCTCAAGCTCACGTAGAATCCCAGTTTTACCCAGAGTCGGTTGGGAGCGTCCACATCAGTGACCGCCAAGACGTGACCGTGCAACTGGACTTTGATGCCGGGTATTTGTCCAAGTGCGTCTCGTTCAGGCTTCTGAGTCGTTCCATACCTACTGATCGACTTGACGATCAGACCAAGCGATCTCGTACTGTTCAACTGGCTATACAAGAAGGCCCGTGAACTCTGCAGACGTCTGCCATCGTACCGCGGCGAGGTGGCCGCCTTTCATCCGACGTTTCCGGTCGGTAGCGCTGCGGCCGTCAAAGAAAGGGACGTGCCTGCGTCGGCGAGTGTGCCGGACATTGTGTACTCCGATGCGGACGACGAGGCGATCACCAGGTTCAACAAGGAAAGAGGCGAGCGTTTTTCTTTTGCGTCAGCCCTGTTTTTCGCCGCTGAGCCCCTTTTTGATTCGTAGCGTTGACCAGTTGGCACTCTGTAAACCTATTCTTACTCTCACTCACCAAACGCCTCACTGATGGTTGCGATAGCTCGGAACGTGCGCCATGAAACCTAGAGATCAAGGTGGCGTCGTCGACCCAAGGTTGAACGTATACGGCGTGACGGGGCTCAAAGTCGCTGGCAAGTATACCAATAAAAAATACGGGGTATCGATTCTGACATTCGTGTGCGACAGACTTGTCCATTTGTCCCAGAAATGTAGGCAACGTATGTCATCTGTTCACTCGCATCGGGAGGTAGCCATGACACTTTACTTTTCTTCTTTTACTAGAATACAAATTCGACGGCGCTGTTGATTGGAGAAAAGGCGGCAGTCATTATTGCAGAGGATCTGAACCTTGCGCTCGCCTAGCAAGGATCTTGAGGATTAGTGTGACTTGTCCCGGCGGTCTCGATGTGTTGTATACAGTTTTACCATAGTGCGAAACTTGAAGACGGTTTTAGCGGTTATCTGACGGGTACCGATGCCACCATAAACGTCACCGTCATCGACTTAAGGGCGTTTATCCTTACAACCCACGAATGAGCCATGCTCAGGAAACTCAACGAAGTCGATCTATTGAATCAATGACAAGGACCTGCCTGTATTTCATGAGAACATTGACAGAAGCTAAGTATACCTGGTATGCCCGCACAGGGAAAAGCGCTCCATCCTTCGAAGGTACGTGGTAACTCGAAGAGGGACCTGGTATTCGAAAGGCTACGAGGACGACCGATATGTCCAACAGCAACCGGAATCTTGTAGAATTCGTCGGTATGAAGTTTTCCTTGACGCTCGTACTTAGCTCTTTAGGCCTCCCCAAAGACACAAGGCACCTCTATCGTTCCCATTCATGGCACAGTCCATCGGTTTTGAGTGGGTATCCACTCGCCCGCGTGTACTTGAGACCGTGACGGTAAATTTTGCCGCCGCACACTGGTATTGCCTGTGGGACGCGTCGCTTAGCACTCGAAGGCCGGCATGCGCAAGATGAATGACCTGTTTTACTAAAAACTTGAAACTGAGTTACAAGGTGTGGCTTTTGGCTAAAGACAAGAACAAACTGCGCAAGAACGAGGACGTGGCCGGGTGCTCAAACGGCACGAGTGGATCCACTCATAGCATGGGTCTTCTTTCCTGCCAAAGGGGGGAACCACGTGATGGAGGGGCTTGCGCAAGGCCGGTTACGACAGATCGGTCCTGCCAGTCCAACATACTGATACATCAAGGCATGCATGAAAAACAAGAAACATCTCGGATCACGCGACTCGGGAGCAAGTAAATCACTTAGGTGTGAGGAGTCTATAAAGCGTGGGGTGTCAACAAAACCACTGAACGAACAAGCGAGTGGATTGGGCGAAAGCCAAAGGCATTTTTAGGAAGTACATTCTCACGCTTCCGGATTTTTTGAATATTTTCCTTTTCAGCTCCAGACCCCTGAAGTCCATCGTACTGGCACGACAACTACTCGTCAATCATGTTTCCTCTCCTGGAGGTGCGATTTCCTCTCTACGGCGTCTCTGAAGTATTTAACTGATGCGAACGTGGTTACAATGAGTGTTTACCATCTAGGTCGTCTCCTCAGTTCTACTACGCGTAACTTTAGTGGATCTCACCCTCGCCGCCTATGCGGCCAAAGCCATGCCTGACGAACAAGGACCTTGTTTATCTGCACTCCAGATTAGCCTCATCGTGCTTGAACCGTGCGTTTTGATTTGCTTTACTGACATTCCATGAAATCTATTTCATCGTCGAAGGCATGAAACAATACTCCACTCCTCGTTCGTCCACCAACTCAGTAAGCGAAGCCGTGGGGCCACAGGAAAGGGGAAGATTACCACTAGGTTCGTCGCATCCTTATCGGTCATTAGTTTTCGCGAGCCCAAATTTTCTATTTTGCAGTGGCTGCGTGCCTTTATGAAACTGTCCGACGGAAACGGAGCTGGAAGCCTTGGGACCTGGTTTCAAGTTGAAATGGGGATCGTTTTTCGAAAACTCGCCCTCTAAGACTGTCGCCCTTGTTGCACCGACACTGAGTATGCCATCACGTGTACTGCTGACCATCCAGCGCGAGTCTACCTTCACCCTTTCCCAGCTCCTAGTTCCTCGGTATGTTCTACTTGATGGTGAGCAAAGTTACCGTTTCCCTACGGCCTCGAACTCACGTGTAGGATCCCAGTTTTACCCAGAGTTGATTGAGAGATTCCACATTAGTGGCCGCCAAAACGCGACCGCGCAACTGGACTTTGATGCCGGGTATTTGTCCAAGTACGTCTTGTTCAGGCTTCTGAGTCGTTCCATACCTACTGATCGACTTGACGATCAGACCAAGCGATCTCGTGCTGCTCAACTGGCTATACAAGAAGGCCCGTGAACTCCGGAGACGTTTGCCGTCGTACCGCGGCGAGGTGGCCGCCTTTCATCCGATATTTCCGGCCGGTAATGCTGCGGCCTTCAAAGAAGAGACGCACCTGCGTCTGCGAGTGTGCCAGATATTGTGTACTTCGATGCGGACGACGGAGCAATCACCAGGTTCAACAAGGAAAGAGGCAAGCGTTTTTCCTTTGCGTTTTTCGTCTCTGAGCCCCTTTTGATTCGTAGCGCTGACCAGTTGGCGCTAATTGCTTCACCGATAGTTACGATAGCGCGCCGTGAAACCAAGAGACCAAGGTCGTGGCATCGATCCAAGGTTGAACATATACTCCATGGCGAGTTGCAGGCGAGTATACCGATAAATAATTCAGGGCATTGATTCTGACGTTTGTGTGCGACAGTCTTGTTCATTTGTCCCGAAAATGTCTGCAACGTGTGTCATTCGTTCACTCGCGTAGGGGATTAGCCATGACGCTTTACTTTTCTTTCTTTTTACTAGAATACGAATTCAACGACGCTTTTGATCGGAGAAAAGACGACAGTCCTTATTGCAGAGGGCTTGAGCCTCGTGCTCACTTAATGAGGATCTTTATTTTTCCCAGCAGTTTCGATGTATTATATGCAGCTTCACCATGGTGTGAAACTTGAAGACGGGTCTCCGCCATCTGATTCTACTGTGTCATCCTTTACGTTCCCCTCGATAATCCTGAGCCCCAGTGGTGCTGGCCTCATCACGCCGTGTCCGTCCTGGCTTAACCTAGTTCCCCCTATGTTCTCACCCCACGCCCCCTCGCCATCTGCGATATTACATCCTTATTGACGCTTCGGCCCGCACTGCTGGATTACATCCTCCCTTCCTCCCCACCTTGGCTGTACCATCATTTACCCGTCCCGTTTCAACAGAATCCGACTGATTTGGAGGCTTTGGAGGCTGGAAAATCCATTTCCCAGATGTCCTCGCCATTTCGACTGTTCTCTTGACCGAATATCTCAGGTTCACTGTGAATATGATCCACCCCACCTCGTCAACATTTTCATCGTGCAACTCTCCTATGTCACTTGAATTTTGTGTTTTTTCGCAGTCTTGCTGTGGGATCAGGCCCACTAACGTCACAACCTTCAATCATAGAATCAACTCTAAAGGTCGTCCGAGTCCGTTACTTCCAATATATCTATGGCTGGCATTACACGAACTCCGAGCTCTGTCTTTCACACACCCCGATCCGTGATACAACCATGTTATAGAAGTTGGAGCTCACCCATGTGAACAATCACAGGGACCTACTATTTGAATCGTCGTCGCACGTCGAAACGATCAGGCGCCCCCAAAACTGATATATATATTGCCACAGCAAACGAAACCTCTTTGGTATCTGTCTCCCTTCTAGCAATGGAATCCAGCCAATTCAACCCTGTCTCCCCCAAACTACGTCGGGTGGAATCTTGGATACCGGAAATTCAAATACCCGCCCAAATTTGAGTCGCGAGTCATCCTCGTCGAGATCTCGCCAGGTCATGTTTGGAAAAAAACGCACAATGCAGAACGATCGACCTTCTCGAAGCCTTCACCATTTTCCAACCGCAAAACTCAAGTTTACCACAACTCCCCGTCGAACCAATCACCATCCGTTGCGCCTTGCGTCCAATCACCACTGTCCCCAATGACATGGATCTCATCGCCCGCTCGCATCCGTCTGGCACTACATCCCGTGGTGAATGTGACTCGAACCCGCCTCGTGCACCTCGCCTAGACCCCCCAGTGAGAAGCTCTAATGATGGCTAGCCCTAGGTACTTGCCGGCTTACACGTGCACGAGCGAGCGAGCGCGCGGCCTCTTGTTACGTCAGGTCCTTGTTTCATCTTACCGGGCTCCTTGCTGCCCAGATGCATCAACCCTGCAAGACACGCAAGTACCGCCACTGCTCACGCGCAATCTTGAGCCCGAGATTCAGATTCCATTTACCGAAAAAACCGAGATCCATGGAATGGCACTACGACTTGCATAATGCCATGTCTTCCAAAACGTAGAAAGCCCCAACCTGTTGAAAGTCGAGCACAACGAAACCTATTGTACAAACCGAGAAAGAGCGAGGCAGCATGACACGTTGTGCAGGACCTGAGGGAAAGTGGCTGCCGTCTTCGACTAGCAGCGAGGGTTTCTTGGATGAAGAGAGGAACGTGTTTTTGGTGCGTCGCCGCTCGATTGCAAGATCCTTTAGCACATCTCTGAGTTACCCTGAGGATAACTTTGAGCCGGAGCCCAATTTCTAAAGTGCAGATTGACTGAACGCTAAATACATATATGCGCATAATCGGGATGACATGTTAAACTTCGACCATTGGAAAAGCCGCCAGTATAGAAGGTCTACTAAACTTTGAGCATCATCGCATGAAACGACATGTGGTCACGCTAACGCATACTCACTCGGACGACTTGTATGTTTACCAGTATAATCGCGCGAGGGGGCGAAGGAGCATGTTTGATCGTGAGCTCTCGGACATGCAATTGGCATCGCTCACGGTACTTGGATGCCCGTTCCATATTGCGTGCAAAGTCCAAAGTTTCTTCAGAGATCAGATGAATTAATTATGGGTTGGACCTGCCCGACGCCCAAGGGTCTTGAAGTCATTGGGATGACCTGGGAAGGACGTTTAGGTACACATGGTCACGTAAAGTCTGAGCGGGCCAAAGTGTAAGAGTTGTTAAAACAAGCCGAGTTGCGCATGATACGTCTCACGTTTTGAAGTTCCAACGTTGGAGCCTCTAAGTAGCAGCCCCAGTCCCGACGTTATAGACCTTGCATCTTTTACCCAAAGGGTCGTGCTATACTCCTCTCATTCTCATCATCAGCCACAAATCCTGGATTTTCAAACGCGAGCACCTGCTTTTCCGTATGTGTATATCCACCCAAGTTCCGCGTTAGAACTGCCAATGGTTAGTTCAACTATTTTTTTACTTCTCTTTCTCTCCAAGACATATAAGTTGCCCTGGCTTTAGGTGTGTTGTCGCTGACACCGAGACCCAACTAGTATGTGTTCACTGCTGTAACCCGCTCGCATGCATTCAGCCTGCAGGAAAAGTGGGATCCAGGGTTGCTTAGAAAAGGGATCAACCACAGAGCCTGGATGGGTCCATGATAAAAATAGCCACCTCCGTACGTGGAAGCGAGACCTACTTGCAATCTATCGAATTGACCAATCCATGTAGTTCGTAGACGAGACGAGTTCTGCTGTCGCCACTTACGTTTGCTCTGACCTCAGAGTTGCCCTTGCGACCACCCCACCATACGTGACCGCCATCCTTTACCAGACCACACCCCGGGCAACAAGCCACTTCTTAAGTTAGGAGGAACAGAATCCAGGCGCAAGGGACATGTTCTATCGAGAAATTTAGCATAAATGTACGTTTCCGTTCAGTTTATGGAAAACGAATATCCATCTAGATTTTCTCTCCTCCATTCAACCATTCTCGTCATCTAACTCGTTTAGCCTCGAGTACTAGCGAAGCCGCAGAATTGCTATCATTATCCCATGGAACGAGACGTAATTTTCGTGGTGTAGTACAAATGCACCTTCAGTGCGAATGTGTTAACATCTGTCTGATGTCATAGATGTATAACCTGTCCTATGATCCAAATGAAACTCACGTGTCTGGAAACATCACGTTACAGTATCTATAAACGGGGTAATCGTGAGAGACAGAATACCGCCCCAACTCGTGCTTCGATCCTGCCGATATTGAATCGCTTTAACTACCAAGCCGAAGATGGGTTCCCTACAGGAATGGTTTACAGAAAAGGGTGTGTAAGATTCATTTCATCTCGTTTCGAGAACACTCGCTCCATCCTTGACCATCAGACAGAGCAAAAGTCGAGAGAAGCGTCAAATCAAAAATATATTCACTCGCACTTATATCCGGCGAGACGCCATGCATTCTCAGCGGCGGTGATGATGGAGTTCTACTGCACCGACCAAAAGATCAATCGGCAGAGCTGATCGGATCGCAAACGCGTGTTCTTGCCGTCGCGGTGTCCGCCGACACAAAATGGATCGTCGCGGGTATGACAGATGGAATCACGATCTGGAAAAACACGCAAAGCGGAAGGGACTCCTTCAAGATACACCATGACAGGGGTGTGAGGACGATCGACATCTCATCAGATTCCAAGTGGGTTGTAACGGGATCGGACAATCGGACTGCTAATGTGTGGGACCTCGCCACGGGTCAGCAACGTCCGGGCATTAGACCGATCAAACACGAGTATAATGTCACCACAGTCAAGTTCTGTCCTTGTGGCGAGCGCATTGTAACGGCCACTCTCTTTGGCTCAGTTCGCATCTATGACAGTTGCTCGGGGAAAAGGCTTC